>CM027864.1:12730916-12962335 GCA_016097605.1 Eucalyptus guilfoylei | reverse complement strand
AAAGTTTTGTCGGAGTATTTTCCTTTTTATTCAGCTTCATATTTTTGTTTGAATATCAATCTTATGTTTTCTATAGTCTAAGTTGATTGATATGTTTGGTGATTATTACAATTATCTAATCATCGGTTGGGATGGTTGTACGAAAAATAAACCTTTTCTTAAGTCAATTTAACCACTTGGAAATGTACTATAAAAACTCCAAAGTTATTTCCTTTATTATTTAAATATCGTTAATTTTGTCTCACAATATGAAATGAGTATGGAAATATGTAGAAATAAAGATATTGGGGCTCCTAAAACTTATCGCAAAAGTATAATCAAGTCATAAAATTTTTTAAAAAGTGCAATAAAATCATAAAACTTAATGCGAAAGTGCAATCGAGGCATAAAACTTTCAAAAAATACAATCAAGTTATAAAACTTGTCAAATTAGTTGAATCGAATCCTTTCGTTAACTGCACTTTTTGAAAATTTTATATTTCGGTTGCATTTTTGTGAATGATTTTAGAACTTGATTACTTTTGGAAAGTTTTACAACTTGATTGTACATTCTTGATAAGTTTTAAGACTTAATTGCACTTTTTTGAAAGTTTTTTAAAACATAATTGTACTTTCTTGACAAGTTTAAAAATTTTCAATATTACTTATCCCAGATATATATTAATACAATTCTAACGGACTTATTTAATTCTTCCTATTCTCAGTGAAAGTTTTTGTTTGACTATTTTCTTTTATTCAGCTTCACATTTTGTTTGAATATCAATGTTGTGTTTTCCTCTATTGGGTTGAGTCTTTATTTTTTCTGCTCTAGAAATTTGTCATTGGACATGTACACTTTTCTAGAAGGCTGCCTATAAAATATATACTATATTTTTTTCCATTAACTTTCGCTTTGCAATAAATTGAAAACCTAAGATAAACACGAATAAATGGTATACTTTATCACGAATCTTAAATAATATAACACGTAAGACTCTAGAACCTTTCTTACTGTGGATGACACTAAAACAATTACGTCGTTGGGTGTGTCTAAACTCTGAACTAAAGTTTGTCTCTCTGCATCTGTTTTTGACTTTGTCACTCAATTCTGAATCGGAGAATGAAATGGTAAATTGAATGGAATGCGACCATTTGTTTTTTTTTTTTCTAATTTGAAGTTGGATTTTCGTTCCTTCGTCGTTTTGACCAATGCGGCCATGTTACCTATCACGCCGATCCTCGACGCGTGCCCCACCCCTCTCTAGTCGATTTATTTGCGGCGTCCCAGGAATGTCGCCGACCCATTCATTTATATACGCATGCGGAAACATAATTAAATCCCAGAGACAATCAAACAATGAGATATAAAAGTATGCCATATTTTTCACATTTGAAAACCACAACCGTACCTCCTACACAAGCAAACTATATAGTATAAGACAATACTATTCACAAGTCTGATCTACTATACATCCGATCACAACTTATAGTTTTGCAAAACAAAGAGTGAGGGTTTCAGTCCTCCACTCGGTCTTCTTCACGGAGTTCTCCTCTTGCTTCACAATCTTTCCTCCTTCCACGTTCCCATTTGGAATCTATCGTAGGATACTCAGATGATTCGGGCCTTCAAGGATGGGAGTCACGGGTCAATCACCTCTCCACCTCTGGGTTCTGCCAATGCCCTCTCCATACACTACTTCCAAAGCATACCTAGGCACCTCAAATTCGGTATCCGGGCCCTCTCTTCGCCCATCACTATAATAGCGATACCATGCTCAATATTGATGGGGCATCCTTTGGGTTCTACCCACATCCACCGAGATGATGGATTTCATCATTACGTACTTCAGTCCTTCGGCATGCCCGGAGCATCGGCATGTGGAACTTCTCCTCGGTGATTTCCTTCGGTAACCCAAAACACATGGGAGGAGATAGGGGTGTTGCCATCTACGGAGCTGAAATGGTTATTCAATAACCAATGAGACTCGATTAGTAAACCAATATGCTAACCGGGCTACCTATGCACACACGAGTCAGAGGACTTACCTTGGCCTCTGATTCCACCTCTCAAATCAACCCCTGATTCAATAGGCACCCAAGCAATCACATCACAAATCGATATCTTGATCAATCGAGCTAGTCAATTACATGTCGGCCAAACCATTCACCGGTCATTTCAATTCAATTAATCAATTCACAACATCAAATCAAAGCAATGATCAATCAACCTAGTTGATTACATGTTAATTAGACCATTTCTAAATCATTTCCAATCACCAAATCCCATGTACTCTCTCGGGAGCTGTTTTCGCCAAATGGCGTATGCAATGGACAGCACTTTCGTGCGTTCTTTATGGTGCCGTTTTTTCTGAGTGATATCCTTAATCACCGAACCACGTATGTCCATAATGATGCATGTAATATACAGCACTCGTGCGTTCTTTAAGGTACCGTTTTCATCAGTAATTTCCTTATCACCGAACCACGTATGTCTATATTGATGTAGGTAATAGACAGCACTCGTGCATTATTTAAGGCGCCGTTTTCACCAGTGATTTCCTTATCACCGAACCACATATATCTATACCCTCGTACCGATCGGTCTCAGCCAAAGTATTCTTAGTTCGTTCTCCACGATTTCCTCCGGTTACCACTCATCCAAGCATTATTAATGCTAAAAACAACATACTCGAGCCATCTACTAATGAATCATTCAATTCCATTCAATTTAGATTAAATTCCTAAAATACCACAATTAATTCAATTCCGCGTAACGTAGAGCTCAAATAAATAAGCGGATTGCACCAGATGATTAGCATAAAATTCCGGTCGTTGGCTATCCCAAGATACATTCAATAAATACTATAGGATATTCTCTAGCTAAGTACACTAACCACCTAGCTAATATGCAATGCAATTAACTAATAATCACTAATCTATTCTAATCTAATCACCTAAACATGCTTAATTAACACTAATCAACCTTAAGCATAATTAGCAAACTAAGCAATGATTAGTGAACTAAACTCACCCGTTTAACGATCCGCTTGGATCGAAACGTCGGGAACGCCGCGGGGGATGTTAAACTCCAAAGCGGGCCTCGGTTGAGTGCAAGCACCTCAAAACGGCCTCTAAAGATGCTGAAAAACCCTAGAATTTGCTTGCTGGTCGCTGCTGGAAAAGGAGGAGACGGCTTGGTTAAGGCGAGTGGTTTCTCGGGGAAAAGATAGAATAGGCCTAACCGGGCTCCGAGGTGGACTCACGGGCTTCAAACAAGCTCAAGATAGCCCCGGCTGAGCTGCAATGGATCCCAAACAGCAGCTGTGTCGCGTGAGAGGCGAGCAAAGGGGCGGTGTGCGCGGGCGATGGCGCCGAACCCGACGGCGAGGCGGCGATCTAGTGTGGAGTGGCTGCAGCTTCTTCCTTCTCGCTGGTGGGTGGTGAAAATGGAGGGGAAATGGTGGGGTGGTCAGCCAAGAGGGTGAGAGAGAGAGGATAAGAGTGAGGGGGGATGGAAGGCTCCACCAAGCCAATTTTTCCACACTTGGCCTCCAAGTTTCATTCTTGTCCATGTAATATCCCTTAGCCTTCATTAGGCCACCAATGCACTCCCCCACAACTCTCAAATGGTCCTTTGGCTAGGGGGGATGGGGAGTTGAATTTTGGCCTAACTCCTCTCAATTGGACACTTCATCTCTCTAGATTTAATCTCACATGGTTTCAATTGATTCAATTGGTACTCAAATGCTTCAATTGATATTTTTTTCACCCGTGAATTCACCTTGCATCTCAAATTTACAACCAAAAATAATCCCCGGCCTTAATTGCATAAAAACGGTCCTAAACCAACTTTTCTCAAAAAGTCTTGATTGTCGAAAATCTTCTGAGGCGAGTCGGCAGCTCCTAGAATTCATTGTGACACAACATAATCCTCAATTTCTGAAATCGGACTCAAATCAACGAGTTAATTTCACTATGACGCGTTATTAGCGCGACCTAGGCTACTAGGTAGTTTTCAAAACTTTTTAGGGCAAATGACCGTGGTCAATTTTCTTCAAGCCACTCGAACCTACTCGACTTAATGGTGACTCTTGATTGTCGTGAAAATCTTGAGTATTCCATACGGATTACAGGTACCAAAACAACAAAGTAGAAATCAAACTAGTGCCGATCGATCAAATTTTCCAATTTAGTGGAGTCCATGATCGGCCACATCTCAGTTGAATCGACCTATCTCTAGCCTCATATCGGTTTTATATCGTGCCGTAATGGCTTCTAAAGATGAGCACGGTCAAAAGTCGATTTCGAGTCAAATTCTCAAGTCTATTGCCTTAAAATTCCTTAATGGCTTCCTTGGATAGTCTAGTTATCTCGTGAGTGGGCAAACTCAGAGAAAAACATTGTAGTTCGTCGGTGAAATGCCCAATTTATCCAATCGAAATCGAAACCTGAAAATCGAGGATGTCACATTACCAGTCGAATTTTGGAGGCTTAAGAGCTGATTTAGGCGGTTCGCCATTGAATTTTACCGAATCGGATTAGGTGAAGGCTTGCTGATTGTTGAACGTGTGTGGAGCTTTCCCAGAATCAACGGATTGTGCGAGACCAAGAGTGGAAATTGGGATGATTTAGCTTAATTTGTTTCAAGGCATCAAGAGGAGATTCCTTTCATGAATAGATGCATAGTTGATATGCGGCTCGTGGGTGTTTCGAGTTAAGGCGTGATCAACAATTAAAGCATGATTGTTGAACTCGATGACCATAATTCAAGAATATATTTAAGATTACTGTCATTCTCTATTATCCTTTTTCCCTTTGTACTGTTATGGTAGTTAAAGGATTTCTTCAAAAATTCTTGATTTTTTTTCCGGCTTGATGTGTTATTTGGATTTAGCATTTCATTGTTTTTCCGTTGGATGAGTGAGGGATAGAGCTGCGTAATTGAAAATATATCCTCAAGGCTTTAATTTTTTTGAAATTAAACGCTACTAAAGGTATCTTTGTTCTTGGTTTTGGGCTTAGATCTCTAATTTATCTTGTTATCTCCACAAAAGCTCTATCCAATTAGATTTGTTGGATCAGTGCAGTTCATTATACGGCTATGTATTATCCCCAGCATATTTCTATGATAAAACATAATCGTGGATCCATTAGAACTTGCCTATGTGGATCTTACTTGGACATTGATATTTACCTGTATTAATCATGTAGAGTTTTCCTTTGATTAGCATAAGGAGATGGAAAATTCCGAAGAAGACATTCAGCCTCTTGGTGTTGATAATGGATTTGGCATGGTTAAGGTGAGAATATTGATGCACCGGTCCATTGCTATGGGCTTTCCTGGAGTGCACGGTAGTATTTGTGCTCACGTAATAACCTAAATTTGACAGGCTGGTTTTGCTGGAGATGATGCTCCAAGGGTTGTCTTCCCCAGTATGGTTTGTCGATCGAGGCACCGTTGACATGGTTAGTATGGGCCATAGGGTTGCTTATGTTGGAGATGAGGCCCAATCTAAAGGGCATGCTTACTTTTGAAGTACCCTATGGAGAGTGGAATTGCCAAAGAATTGGGACGATATGGAAAAGATCTGGCATCACACTTTCTACATTGAGCTACGGGGCTCTCGAAGAACATTCGATGCTCCTTATTTAAGCAACCCTCAACTCGAAAAGCAACCCGGGGAGAAGATGCTGCTTGATCATATTCGAAACGTTTGTCCACGATAGTGTTGTCAAAGTTAACATGAAGACATAATGAGAGAGTTGATTTAATAAATGCAAGGTGTATAAATGGGGATAAACTTTCACATGGAAACTTAGTAAGAGAGTTGATTTAATAAATGCAAGGCGTATAGATGGGGATGAACTTTCACGCGGAAACTTATCAAGAGAGTTGATTTAATAAATGCAAGATGTATATATAGGGATGGATTCTTCAACAAGGATTTTTTTGATTTGATTTGATTTGATTTGATTTTTTCTAACCACATCCCGACCTTAATAGCATACTTGATGTGTAACCTAAAGATTTATCCTTTTGAAGGTCCAAAGCGAACATGATATGAACCATAGTCGGCAAAAATCAAACGAGAAGGTTGCATCTCAAGAAAAGGCAAATGAATATAACCTCTCAACTTCCCACGTTGACCAAATTTCAGCTTTAACATGGGATTGGGACATTCGGAAGGTCCAAAGCGAACATGACATGAACCATAGTCCAGAAAAATTCTACATGAGGGTTGCAGCTCGAAAAAGACAAATGACTATAATTTCTTGAGAGTTTTCTCAGCTAATTCTCTGTTCCTCTCTCCAGCACATTGCTCCTCAATCACATGAATCCATTCCACCAAAGAAAAAAGAAAATCACATGTATCCACTCTCAGAAACCCAAATCCAGCATACAAAAGACCAAAAAAAATGCGACTTCTGAGTTGGTCGGTTTCTCTCTTAATTTTCAACATCTACTCCGGAATAAGAAGGCCCGCTCTAAAATTACAGCAGTCTGAAAATGGTAAGTGGAGACATTCTTCGAACATGGGACGCGCTTCTTCCCCATTAAAGGTCTCCCACACGACTTATGTCCATCTAATTGTAGTGCTCATCACAGCTCTCTCTAAATAAGGTCCATTCACGAAATTTCGAGTGTAATAATGTTTTCTTTTTCTAGTTGGCTATAATATGTAGTCGGTCAACTATGCAACAAATATTACGTAATATTTCTAGCGGAATAATGTTTTATTTTTTTTTATTGGTTTTGAAGTTTCCCGTAATCATTTAAGTGACCGCAAGTATAAATAAGATCCATTCTTGAAGTCTGAGGGGAAAGTTCCTGTTAACCATCTCAAACTGATTCTTGCTTCTGCCTTCTTATCTTGAACCAGGAAAACACTAAGAGAGACTGAGGGAGAGAAAATGTCAAGGACTGAGCAAGTTGTTTTAGAGGAGCTTGAGGAAGTAGAGAGGAGCATAGCGCGTCTCAGACGGGAGCTCGACCTTAAAGTGACTGCCTTGTTGTTGCGTGCTAGGCAGGCCGTGAATATCAATCGCCCGGAAGCCCACGTGCCAGCGAGGCGAGCCAGAGTGCAGGCAATTCGAGAAGAGATCGCCCGGGCTGAAGAGGATCATGCTGCGCTCCTCGTAGAATTCATTGAAGCCTAATATCTTAACGATCTTCTCCTCTAAAATCGAGTATACGTTTGCTTTTAGGGGCATCCGAAGGTTAAGAGAAGCATAGTGGGGTCTGGGGTTTTATTGGATAAGGTTGTAAGAATGGTATACTTACGTAGTTGGGAGAATAATTGTTTGTTGGTTATGGTTCTTGAACTTCAAGAATGATAATGGTGTTTTCTTGTTTCGTGGTCGTTCGGAGAATAAAAAATAAAGATATATAGAAGTGTTTCTTGGATCCCGCATTGAATATGTTTGGAGTTTCTTTGTTTACAATGCTCACAGCTTTTAAACTCGTAAGTTTAAAGTGTACGGGGCTGTCATATGATTAGAAATATCTTTCATCCATTTTTAATATATGATTCTATATAATTCTTAAGTGTCAGATCATTTTCATATTTGCCGGTCATTTAGTCGCAATGATTATGATGCTGGTGAATAGGTGGGAGTAAATGAGGAAGAGAAATGGGCATGCACAAGCGGAAAAAAAAAATACTGAAGAGAAAAGCTAGGAGAGTAAAATTTGTGAAGAAGTCCCTTAATTCTTAGATTCATCCAACATCTGCTTTTATAAATTTGTGCATTTGAGATCTTTGATGATACACACCTACTGGAGATTACATATCCTTCAATCTTCCCCAAAGAAAAGCATAATAATACCTGAGTATGTCATAGAAAAGAAATGTATATGGACGAACTTCAAGTATATGCAATTATATAATTACGTATTCTCTATTGTCTCGAAAGTCCAAATACAGTTTTCGCGTGAAAAATTGTCTTTGCTGGTGCGGTGGGAAAAAAATGTTGTATGATCTAATAATTAATTCATCCAACATGGAACTCACATAATTAATTGTCGAGACAGCATTGGTCCACAAGCTCCGAAATATTTTGCTAGAGATGATTTAGGTGATCGCCCCGTCTTTAGTCTTGACCGCCAAATCGTCCACATAACATTCGATGCTATAGTGGAGCAAAGTCCCCAGGGAGGAAAGTCATGAACGTTGCGCCCGCTTTCTTTGAACCTAAAATGTATAACTTTGTATCGGAATATTCCCCTGGGAATTATTAAGGCCGTCGTTTACTCTCCACCATTTGGATCCATTCTTGTATTGATTGCTGCCGGAATATCCATTCTATCCGTAGCTCGGCGATAGGCAAAAGGAATGCGTCCTTTGGACTGGCATTGTTTAAGTCTATAAAGTTAACAAAACACTCTATGATTGGTCATTCTTCTTTTTCGCTGGCAAAATATTTCCAAGCCGAGCAGGGTATTCATTTCAGTAACTTTGATAAGTTAGTCGAATTCAGCTACTAGGTCCGGATGAAAAGAATTTGGTTTCTACACGAATATTCAACTGAGATAACATCTGTTTCTCTCGTCAACTGGTGACTAGGCATATACAAGTAGATAACATGCACATGCACGTGCCCATAGACGTGCAGATTCCCCTCTTTTATCAACACAGGTAATAAATCCAAGATGTACAAATAAAGATGAGTTCTTCTAGTGCTCACGGAAAGGTCAAAAGCCCATATATATCTGCATTGAACAAGAATGCCTTGGATTAGAAGTACGTAGTTTTGTGAAGGTTAACGTGGAAACTTGATAAGAGCGTTGATTTAATACGTGCGAGATTTATAAATAAGGATGGGTCCTTCAACAGAGGTTTTTCTATTTGATTTAATTTTCCATTTTTTCTAACCACTTCTTGATCCCACTCGTTTTCTTTTGTATGGCCAAGAACGGAAGTCCTTTGCCTTTGCAAGACTCCTTCAAGTCATACCCACAAGCACTAGAGACTCATTGATTTAATTTTTTTGCTGACAACTTGTGAATTTAATTCATTGTACCGCAACTGCTATCCCTGTCCACAATGTGAATAGCTTAAATGTCGACTTTTTTTTACCTTTCCATTGAGCTAGCAATCACTAACTCAAATATAACATGGCACAAAATATCTTAAGAGCAAAATAATTAGCAATACCTAGCCACACTTCCTGAGTAGTTAAAGATTTGATCATACCCAAGTAGCTCGTGGTGCAAAGTGTGACTACTAGAATCTCATCCAGAGAACAAAATAAAATAAACATTTCTAAGCATAAAAATTTCCTGAGAACAGAATGATTATCAAATACACCCTAGACGATAACCCCAATTTTTAGTCCTAATTAGGGATCCCATTTAATTCTTCATAGTGTGGATAATTTCACTCTTAATGGGCTCATTTTCTTAGTAACAATCCAGATCCAGAAATAATTTTGTCAAATTCAAATGGGAGTATTTCAATTTGATAAATTTAGCTTACTTGAACATTGAAAATTCAAGCTAATGTGCTTCAATTGATGCAATTCAAGTCGACCCATTCTAAACTAGTGTTCAATTTGATAAATTGGTGTTCAATTTGATCATTGGACCTCAATTTCATTTTGGTGTCTAATTTGTACCATCATGTAAACGTCGATTTGAATTCATTAGGTCACCTCAAATTCAATTGATCAGACCAATTGATATTTTATTATATCAATTGAATTCGATTGTGATCAATTTGGTGATTGGGAGTGGAAATTGCATAAATGCGCTAATGGATTAGAAAATCTAGAATTTGTGTACCCATTAAATCCGTGCGCAATTGATGCTATTCATGAGGTGATTAGGCAATTTAAGTCAATTAAGGTGTTGATAAAATGTTCGATTGATTTAATTTGGGAAATTTAAATTAGTTATTTTCAATTTAGCCCAATTCTCTTTCAATTTGATAGAACTTCCTTACAATTTGCATAGAAGTTTGAACTAGAGACTAGTCGAACCGGTTTAGACCGTCGAGCGACTTCGACAAGTTCCAGCCATTTCCTAGCCAAGTTTTGGTAGCTAACGGCAACCATGATTTGGCCATCCTCTTTGCCAACTAACCCTTATCCCTTATGCATGAAATTACAAAAATGTCTGGAGTGTGAAATTACGAAAATGCCCTTGAACAATGAAATTACTAAAAAGCCTTGATTAGTCAACCAATGAAGAGGCTTTCTTGACCATTCATTTATTCCTTTAACTTGGCTATCCAAGATGACAAGTCGTCTATCCAAGTGATCACAATTAAGCCAATGAGAAGATTGCTTACTTAGGAAGACTCATTTAGAGTCTTTAGATCAAACCAAAGGCTAGGATTTCATCTAGAGGGGAGTATATAAATATTTTGCCTCTAAAATTTGAAGGGGGTTCATTCTTAAACACACACGCACCCATGTGCGCGTGCTCTCTGTCTCTCTGTCTCTCTGTCTCTCTCTCTCTCTCGACTAAGCAAGTGGCCAAAGCCTTACTTGCTATCCATCACATGAATCTTCGGCCTGCCCCCTCATCAGTCGTAACACTCGACACCGATGTTTTTTGCTGGAGACCACGATCCAACGCCATTTCTCTTTCGGCCCAATGCTTGTGCTTCACACCAATGATTCCATCAGGCAGTTCTGAATCATCCTCCGATAGTTGATGATGGTCCATTAGCATTCCGATCCGTGTTATGCCAATCCTCAATGAGTCCTTGAAGTTTTGTGGTCAAACCTAGCTCAGATGTTCACAGGACCTACTCCAATTCCTTAATCTTCTTTGATTGTTCATTTTAAGCTCAATCAAACTTGTTCTCACATCTCGTTTTTGTGCAATTTATTCAAATTTTAGGAGCTATTCTCCATCCCATCATGAGGATCATTGGCGGCGGAGTAGCTCTATTGAGCTTGAGATTGATCATGCTAAAGGTAGGTGTTCCTTAGAACTCTTAAAATATGTCCGATGAAGCAAGATCCGTCCATAACGATTCAAGGATCGTTTATGAGGGTTTGGGGCTAGGACTTGCGTTAGAAATGGCTAGGGCTGATGATAGAATGGCCAAAATCGATTATTTGATGTTTGATCGTTTTATTGTTGATGATTCATTGTTCTGAAAAGTTCGTATGCCTTCTAGACCAGAAAGCTTTGATCGAGGATATGAGCTATTATATGACCATATCTAATGAAAGTGTGTCCTAGACATTTGTAAAGCATGTTTTAAGCCTTGATTTGATATATTATGAGCTTCAATCGAACATCATTTACTAGATGAAACTTGCTTCGAAATTTACGATAAGAATCTATAAAACTGATAAGCTCTCCTTATTGCTCTATTTTTTATGTACATCGGCAGTTTGTCGAATTTTTGGAATTTTTTGAGATGCGATTTTGGAGTCGATGTTTCATGAAATTTGTTCATCACATCCAGATATAGATTACATAAAATTTTCGTAAAAATTGAATGTTGTTCGGTTGGCAGAATCCTCCTTCAATCTTCCGTTTTTGTCTTTAGATTTTGGACTTCCAGCTTGACCTTTACTTGTTCTTCGACTTTGCAAATCTAGAATCGGTATCTTTAAGAAAAGCATTCATCGCACTTTAATCTAGATTGACAAAACATTTTAGAAAATAAAAAGCTCATTTGCTATTTTTAGTTATCATCACAAAGTTGCAGTGACACTCTAGAAACTAAAATTTTCATTTTGACTTCATGCATTCTTTGATTCTTACAAAATCATATGTGGAAGTTATTGGGAAGCACAATTATTTGTGGGAGACTTCTATCACATAGCAGGTGGAAGAAGATCTTTTGATGCTAAACATTGAACATTGGGTCATATTGGTGAGAAATGACTAATGACCCTTATTTTAAAGAAGATGGTGGATGGAAACCCAAGTTGTTTTATGGGTTTCGGATTTTGTGAACATCGTCAACATGGACAGAATCGAGTATCTTTTGAATCTATTGGAGGAAAGCTAAAGGAATTTTGGATTTGATCTACAGTGACATGTTTGGTCCTACATTTCAAGCATCGTGTGGAAAATCAAGGTATTATGTTTCTTTTACTCATGATTATTCCATATATGTGTGGATATATTTCTTGTAGAGGAAAGATGATGTGTTTGAAATTCAAAGCTACGGTGGAAAATTTGTTTGATAAGAAAAGATCAACATTTTTAAGATTGACAACAGAAGAGAATTTTGTTCAGAGAAATTTGATCAACTCTATGGGACGATGGCATTGCAAGCCAAAAAATAATGCCCCATTCATCTACGTAGGATGGGGGTGGCAAAGAGGCTTTATCAGTCTCTCATGGAGAAGACAATGAGTATGCTATAAGTGGTGCAAGCTTATTTACTGAGTTTTAGGCAGAAGCAATGGCTACAAGGTGTTATTCAGGGAACAAGTCCCCTACATTAGCCCTACAAGATTAGACATCGTTTGAGGCACTGATTGGAAAGAAGCCAGACATATATCATGTTAGGGTGTTTGGGTGTGAAGTGTATGTCCACATGCCGAAAGAAGGAACAAGCTTGAGAGCAAATTAGAGAAGTTCATCTTCAATGGGTACAAGGATGGTGTCAAAGGGTATAGGTTGTGGAACCCTGATACTAAAAGTTTCATCTATAGTAGCGATGTGATATTTAGAGAATCTACAACAAAGCAGATTGTTTCACAAGATTTGAAAAAACATAGCTGGTTGAGTTAGATGTCAGTTTGAAGGAAGAGACAGAGGTTATAGAAGCTGGAATAGAAAATTTAGATTCTGAAGCTAATGAGCCAATAGGATGGATGACATAACAGATTCTGAAACTGAATTTGAAATTGAAGCAGCACTTGAACCACTCTTAAGAAGATCCAGATGGTTGAGAAGACCACTTGAGAGGTATACCCTATTTGCTAGTAACGATAATTGTAATCTAACTAGTATAGGTGATAATTCAAGTATTGTCGAGAAAGCAAGAAGTGTAGAGGATACCGAACAGTGGGAAAAAGTCATGAAAGATGAAATGGACTCAGTTGATAAAAACGGAATGTGGAGTCTCGATCGCATGTGGGTGTTCAAGAAAAAGATATTAACATATGGGAAGATGAAATGACACAAAGCTCATTTAGTTGTGAAGAGATACTCGCTAACAGAGGCGATTATGGTGAGATTTTTTCTCCCATTACTAAATTGAATTCCATAAGATTTGTCTTATCGCAGCGGTTGCATACAATTTAAAGGTAGACCAACTCGATGTGAAGACAATATTCCTCTATGGTGACTTTGAGAAGGATATTTACCTAAAGTAACTTTGAAGGGTTTGTGGTCTAAAGAAAAGAAGATTTTGTTTGTGAACTAAATAAGTCTTTATATGGCCTAAAATAATCTCCAAGAATATTGTACCAGAAGTTTAACTCATATGTCTCAAAGCTTGGCTTTGTTCATTGTGATGTTGACTATTGTGTCCACGTGAGCAAGTTAGAGAATGATTTTGTTATTTTAACCTTAAATGTTGATGATATGATGTTAGTTGAAAATAGTTCAAGAATGATTACCAATGTGAAAAGATTGTTGACAAAACAATTTGAGAGAAAAGATTTAGGTCCAACAAACTTCATCTTGGGCATGGAGATAAAATGGGAGTGTGAGAATGGGAAGTTGTGACCAAATCAGAAAAATTATGTTGAAAGCGTTGAAAAAGTTCAACATGGCTGACTTTAAACCTATAAAGACTTTGATGTCTACAAGTTCCAAGTTATTAGTGTCTTAAGACTAAAGTGGAAGATAAGGAGATGTCAACAGTCTCATATGCTAGTGCAATTAGGAGCTTGACGTATGCCATGGTGTGTACTCATCCAGAAATTGTCCAAGCAAGGGAGTATTGAACAAATATATGTCCAATCTGAGGAAAGAGTATAGGATGGCAGCAAAGTAAGTGCTTCTTTATTTTTGCAGTACATTTAAGTTCGTGCCATGCTACGAAGGCATGAAAAGCTCAAAGGGACAATAAGCAACATAACTGAAGTGTCTTGTAGATGCTGATTTGGGAGGTTGCATCGATAGTAGGAGGTCAATCAATGGATATGTTGTTTTCTTATTCAACGGAGCTATGAGTTGGTTAAGCAAGAGACCGAGCACGTTTTCTTTATCTACAACTAAGGTAGGGTACATGGCCCTTAATCATGCTACTAAGGAAGTGATCTAATTGCACAGCTTGTGTAAAGAGCTTTGTTTTGCACAAGGAGGAGGTCAATCAATGGATATGTTGTTTTCTTATTCAACGGAGCTATGAGTTGGTTAAGCAAGAGACCGAGCACATTTTCTTTATCTACAATTAAGGTAGGGTACATGGCCCTTAATCATGCTACTAAGGAAGTGATCTAACTGCACAGCTTGTGTAAAGAGCTTTGTTTTGCACAAGGAGGAGGTAAGATTGGGTATCATAACTAGAGTGCTATATTCTTGGCTAAAAAAGTGGAACAAAAAACTGTAGTATTGGAGAAAATTGACACATAGGTGAATAATGCATTGTTTTTTTATTAAGGGAGGAAGTGCAGAAAAGTTTGAATGATCTACAATTGTGTTGGTTTTAAAGAAGCATGTAGAGTCTTGATCAAGTGGGAGAATGTTCGGGTAGGTTCATGCTCCCCATCAACTGTGTGGGGACGACACCCTCACAACGCAAGAGGGTTTTTATAATTTGAGTTCATATTTTATTGGTACTTTGGGCTTTGGCAAAAAATTGATGAAATTAGGCAATATGTACCCCTTTTCCTAAAGGAACGTACAAGTCCCGCTGGACTGACTATAATGAGAGCATGCATCAGCTATGGTTATGGAGTCTTGCTTCATGCTCAATGTTGATGCTCATAATTGACTCAGTTGGCATGTGCTTCTCATGGGATGAGAGAAATATAATATTTGGAGAGAAATAGGCTATAGTCGCGTGCATAAACATGGGTGATATCTAATACATATCGAACTATCTCAAGCATCTCTCCCAAGTGGTATATCTTGGGCTACTAATGCATTCTCTGTACTCCATATATAATTTTGGAGGCCTTATCATATCCCTCATCGCGATGGGTCACTTTTCCTTTTTACAGTGATAGATGATTATACTCGCGCCACCTATGTTTTTCTTTTGCAATCAAAAGGTCAAACTTTTTCCTATCTGTCGAATTTCTTCTCTTCAATTAAAAACCAACTCGATAAATGTCCAAAGAATTCGTACATACAATGGACGTGAATTTTTTACTAATAAATGCATCTCTTTTCTCTCCTCCGATGGAATTCTCCATGAAAGCTCTTGCAAATACTCTCCCCAAAAAAATGGGATTATAGAGCACAAATATCGACATCTCCTAAAAGTGGCCTGAGCACTCAAATATCAGGCATCTATTTACAAAGTATTTTAGGGTGATTATGTGGTCACAATAGTCTATTTAATCAATCGTAGACCAATTCGAATTTTGGAAGGACGGACTCCATTTGAAATGCTTCTCGAAAAGATGCCAGATATTAACCACTTAAGAGTTTTTGGCTGCTTGTGCTATGCGTTGAAAATTGGCCCTCGAAATAAGATGGATCCTCGTGCAATTTAGTGTATGTTATGGGGTACTCCCATTTGCAAAAGGGTTACAGAGTTATGGATATGATTATGGGGCGTTCCTTTGTTAGTCGAGACATTATTTTTTCATGAAGATATATTTCCATTCTAGGAAATGACACCTTCATCTAAATCGCCTATGCCAAAATCAAACAACAGTCAATTCTTATTAAAAGAGGATTAATTTGTGAGTTATTAATATGTTTTCATTTCAGCAAACCCTATATGATATATTCCAGCCGATTCAAATTCTTTGAATCAAGAAATTTAATCACCTACATCATCATCTGACAACGATGATATGCTTGCTTCTTCAATGACACCTGCATCTTTAGTGGGATCCCTGCATCCATGCCTTGATGATTCTTGCTCACTAGTTCTGAGACAAAGGCATATTGAGCAGCCACATTTGTCCTTTGGCATGGACCAAAGAGTACAAATGTCCCACATTGAATTCTCCATGTACATGTCGTCCTATCTCCTCTTATGTTTCATTTAGCCGACTATCACCAGAACATATATGTTGTATTAGTCGCATATTAGAGGAACAAGAATCGTCATCTTTTGATGAAGCAGTGCGTAACCCACAATGGCAAGGCCATGGAAGCTTAACTACATTCTCTCATTGAGAACCACACTTGGGATATTGTCAATCTACCTTTGCATTGAAAACCAAATTGGTTGCAAATGGGTATGCAAATTTACGTACAAGGCAAATGGCTCTGTTGAACGTAACAAGGCTCGCTTGGTTGCCAAATGATTGACTCAAAGGGAAGGTTTCGATTATCATGGGACTTTTCCAATGGCGGCTCTTGTGTTGACAACTTACTATTATAGACTGGTGAGTCTTTTGGGGCGGGGGCTCTATATTGTCATCGTGACAAGCTAGTTCACACCGCACGGTAAACTTCCTGCGGCATTGATGGTGCGCTCAATGAAACCACCAATTTCGATGGTTCTTTTGGTGTCAACTATAACCCAATGGTCACCAGCTTAGGTTTTTCCAAAGACGCTAACACTGCCAATGGAGAATTCCTTCCCATGGTCGTGCCTTCAAGTTACAACTCACACTGAAAATCAATAAAAACTTAGGTTTCTCCAGAGACACCCACCTGCGGCATACCACTTGTCCTTGGTCACCCCTCGGGAATAGCTACAGCCATCTGCCATCAAGCATCATGTCACCGGCCACATCGTTCGTTGTCCATCTGAGCCACCTTTGTCGATTCAATTTGGAAACATAATATTCAAATTTAGGTAATAATCTTCATCTGATTTCGGTGAATATTTTATGGCCTAATTTGATTATTCAATATCTAATGTACATATTTGAGTGATAGACAATATCCACTAGGATTTGTTTTCTAATCCGCAACCGCGCAACGATTTTTTATTCTATTTATAAGGCTTTAGATGGAATAATTAAATGCGCGGTAATCTTTAAAATTGAAATTTTGATCTTTAAGATTTAAGATCAATTTTTTGATTTTATTAGCGGAATAATCAAGTTAATTAGATATTATTCTCTAATTTGAGTTATGGATGATATCTTTGGCAATTTGTTGATATTTTGTAATTTGTGTGATTGTTTTGGTTGTCCTTAGTTGAAAATTAAAAAGGAAAAAAAGATTGCTTGTAGATTAATTAGCTCTATTCGATAACATTGCATGTCTAAGTAGATTCTATAATATTCATGATAAGATTCTAATTGAAATTAGGAATTGACACAATTTAATACTTAAATTGAATTAGATATTATCTTTATCCCAAATAGTTAATTTCCGTCATTTTTAGTTACGAATTTTAATAAAAAAAATATATCACGTGCATGTCATGTAGAGTAGTCACATATAAATAATTGCCCATCAATAGAGTTAGGTCATTAAATTTAAATTGCGTGTATAGTTTGTGTGTTAGGATTATTTTTTTTTAAAGTCTCGTGTATGTTATATAAACTATTTTTGTACGTCATTGCATGCATTGCACATAGTTTACCTTTCATTTAAATAAGTGAATATCATGTGCATGTCAGGTATAATAGTTACGTATTAATCATTGTCCGTCATTAGAATTAGGTCATTAAATTAAAATCGAGTGTCATATAGTTTGTCACATGTCATGTTAATATCAACTATTTTTGTACATTGTGTAGCTTAGCCTTCATTTAAATAAGCGAAAATTGAAAAAAAAATTGAGTGAATTGCGTGATAATTAGAAGTCATATTTACGTTGAACATGTGTTTCTAATTAGTATTTGTTGCAAATGCTTGCGTTGCATCAAGGTAAGTATTTGCTCCCTACATTTGCAATTTATTGGTTGCCATGCTTTATTTAGTGTTTAATAATAGTTGCGCACCCGCATGATTATTTACATGTTAAATGATAGAGTTAAAATCAACTCAGATTGCTGCAAAATATTTTTAAAAATATATGAGAAAACGTATTGAAAGAGCATTAGAGTAATCAAGCGTAATCAAGTCCCTAAATTAATTCAATCTTGAGTTTGTAGTAGTAAGGTATTTCTCACAATACTTTACTTTGGTATCAAATCGACCTATCATAAATCGATTAGTGGCGACTTCTATATAAAAAATCATTTGCATGTTAATAACTTGAACTCTAAGTCGCAAATTGATAAGGGTTTGGGAGAGCTTGAGTTAAGTCTAGACTTAATAAATCATTAATTGAACCATAGTTGGTACACTCGAGGTAACGTCATGACAGTAATGTCATGTAGGATAACCGGCATCCACATTGAATTTTCCAACGAAACAAATCGCTAATGGCACTTAAGGGATCGATTTTCAAAATTTTTGCACTTAAGTGAGCAAGAAGAAACTAGTAACACTCCAGTGAGTTCTTGCTATACTTATCCCCCAACACAAGGTTAACTCTTTTCCTCTCTCAGATTTCAACTTAAAAATTAAGAAAATTCTACTGTGATGGGCTCAAGTAACAACGAGCACAAGTGTTTGTATCTCCAAATCACGTAAGGGTATTAAACCCGATTAGGGGCCCAGCATATGGGCTTAGACAAGGGCATAAAGTGAGAAAGCTCGTCACGGCTTGACTGGGCAACGCAAATCTCTCATGACATTCACAGTGTTGAGTGGGTCAAAGACATTTGTTCATATCCAACTTTCGCTAAAAACTTTTAGAATCTCACGGGTTTTCTGCTAAGTAGCTTAAAGATGATAGAGTTGGCGCCGGCTTAGCAAGAGCAGAAGTCCCGATGATACCTTGGTGAAAAATGGAGATCAAAAAGCACCAAGAAGAGTACTTTTTATTAACCAGAAACTCCAACTTTGGATGGAAACTTTGGAGCTTAAGGTTTTCATATTAAGTAGGGGTGAAAGACCTGATATTTTTGGTGCGTGTTTAGCAAAGAGTTTTAGACGCCTCGGTGAAAATTGAAGGTTAGTGAACACCCAGAAGTCAACGCCTTGGACTTATTTATTTGGGAAAGGGTGAGGAAATTGATGATGTCTGGTTTTTTTTTTTTTTTTTTTTTTTTTGGAGATTATCGAGCACCACTTCATCTTAAGGGAACTTAAATATCAATGCGAAGGTGGACAAAATGTGTGTAGGAGCCCGTGTTCAAGGATCGGAACTCGAAAGCCTAACATAAAACCCTCGAATTAAACATTCCAAACACAACCCAATTGCTTCCAAGTTTTGAAATGATCAAACAATGCGATAATATTTGGGTCGGGAGTAAAAGCTATAGACTAATAACCGGACCTCTCGCGGCCTTTCTAAGTGTACCCACTGTTATCTTGTCATATTATATCGGCAGGGTCCTCCGGACATTCGCATATGTTGGTGCCATAATACTGCTCTATGTCTCCAAGAATCTGGATCTCTTTGTCTTTGACAAAATTTACCACAACACCCTGCAAAAGCAGACACGGATTGGCATTTGTAAATTGCAATGTCGATGAGATTTGTCGTTATACCCACGGCAAGAACAAAAAACTGAAAATAGGATTGCCGTTGCCTCCACTTCAAGGTTCATAATAGTTACCTTCCGCCCAAAACGGCCTACTCGACCGGCCCAATGGACGTACAGCTCTTTGCTGTTGGGAAGATCATAGTTGACAATGAGACAAACCTACGGAGTGTATTGAGAATGATTCAGTCGTCCACTTGCACAACTAAATGGTCGTGGTGCAACAGGGAAAGAAATTTGGCCTTCCGTAAAAGCAAGCATCCGACGTACGAATGAGTTGATGGACACGGCAGACAAAAACGGTAGAATGTCATCATCTGCATAATTGCTATTGGTAATTTGTTTATAAAACAAATAAAGAGATGCCTTGTCCCACATCGAAAAGATGTGAGTGCGCACGTGGACGAGATTTGGCACTAACCAACGATCATTATTAAAAATTCGGATTTATTTCTATAGAAAATTAATTATAAAGTCTTATTGAAACAGTGCGACTCTTCACGAAAAGTTAGAATTAGTTTTTATTTTTTATTTATTTAATTTCGAATTTTTATGTCTTTTCAACGTAATCTTTGAGACGTACTTGTTCATTTTACAACCTTTCCCGAAAGGTTGTCTTTGTTCTTTCGCAACCTTTTGAAGAGTTACCTCTATTCGAAAGACAAAGATAAGTACGTATGTTTTGAGATCAAACACACATCTTCTTCCATTTTTTTCGTTTTTCTTTCGAAAGAAACTACAGCCATTGTTTTTATTGTTTCCCATGAGAGACCCTGGAGAAATACTAGAATTGCTATCTAGTATTCTCATTTGAGACTTTGTTGTATTCTGGAGGAAATTTGCCGGTGACCATTAGCAATTTTGTGGGGCAAATAAATCCTTAAAGAAAGTGATATCACGCCTCAAAGTCCGATTTGAGTACTCTAAAGATCCGACTTCATTGTTCTACCCAATTCGAAGCCATAATTATCCAACAATTTTAAGGATTTATTTTGCAACAATGGAGTTAAGTGGATGAAGCGCACAGAACGGTTTGTCAAAATGCCCTTTAGACATCCCTTGGAAGTAGTTTGCAATTTTTGTGTAAATCTGAGAATGGGATGTGGTGTAATAATCTCATTATTGCGTAGACTTAATTTTGCCTACGTTTCTTTGTCGTTAAGATCGAAAATCTGAACACATTTTTTTTTTTGTCATTCTTTGTCTCTCTGTATCTTGGAGTATTCCCACATCCGTCCATGGTGATCGTCGGAGAGAGATGTTCGAGGGGTGTGGATGTGCATACAAAGGAATCGATGGCCGAAAAATGAGGGAAATTGATCGGGGACGCCGCCAAGAACCAGGTCGCCATGAATCCCACCAACTCCGTCTGTGATGCAAATTGGTTGTTAAGGAGGAGATTCAGCGATCCTTCGGTCCAGAGTAATATGAGGCACTGCTCGATGTCGATGCTGCGGTCGCAGATCGGCAAGGAAAAATCTGCGAATCGCCATTCTCAGGGAGGAGCACGTGAAAGCCATCGTTTTTATATCAAGCATACGCAGACGCGGAGATGGAAAGATCCGAAGCTCCGATGTTTGAACGAGAAGACAAGGATCATGAAGGGCGATGACTATCTTGAGTATCTCCTCCTAAACCCCAACCATAGTCTCGAGGATGATCTGTTGCTCCTCGATCCGGAATTCATTGAAAAGTCCAATGACAACACTCCTTGGTCTGACAATGGGATTCGGAACCCGAACCCATTTGATGATCCCGCCGTTTGGCACATGTTTAAAGGACAAACATGGTAACGGGAACAAAGGTGCCGGTTCATCCCATGCGGGTTCCTCCTGGGTGAGCAATGACGGCGCAGAAGATTGCTTCAATCCATGACCAGAGGATTGGAACTATTTCTTACCAAGGCTGCTCGCCAATTGGTCAGCGCCTCCACTTCCATACAATTGCAATTGTTCTATTGTGATTATAGAAATCATTCATACTCATGGTGCGTTCGATCATTCTTCCAATAGAAAAGAAACTTTTCTTGATGATTATTCTGTGTGAGTAGTTCATGTGTGGTCGAACACTATCGCCAAGTTCTGTGTTTGATCATGCGCTGATGATGTTTGCCATTTACTAATACTTTTTGTCACGATATCTCTAATGCTAGTTGGTTTTGTTTTTGACTTGAATTAAGTCATGTTAGTTATTTTCTTAGTCATTTCAATGATCAAATGCGTTTTCTAATTCATCATTTTCTTTGTCTTATGGTTATGGGTGAGATGATGCTGTTGGATCCAAGTCCTAAATGATTATTAGTACACGAATCGGCATAGGCCGATGAGGTAGACACGAAAATTTTTCGGTGGTGCGTGTCTAGCAAAATTGCCATGTGACGTGTACACTTACCGGGGGAAAGATACTGTTTAGCAGATGGACCGGAGGCACCCTTTGAGTCTTTGGCTTGATTAAGCGAAGGGGACTTCGATTCTTTTTGCTCAAATTTCATTGAATTGAGGGAATCTATTTTTGATTTGTTTGGCAAAACGAGGAGAGAGATGATAACACCAAATATGGGTTCGGAGGAACAATGACTAGAGGGTCATTGGGAATACGCTTTGGTAGCTATGGATCTCTACAACAACAAAAGCTGCTCCTCCAAAATGGTGGGTTGCAAATCCAATCGACCCCGCTTCCTCTGTTGCCGCTCCAAAAGCCGAGCAAGATGCCAAATTACTTGGGGAGGCTCGTTCACTGGATTGTCAAATTCACTGGCAGGAAGAAAGTGGGCATGCTCTACCTTTGTTTGATATCCACGGTGGCTTTTACTTAGGAATAAAACTGATCTTGTTGATAAGAGCCTTGCCGGGGATGGAGACATTAAACTCTACAAAACCGAACCCCGACAGCAAGGTTGCTTGCGAAACATGCACCAAGACCAACATGGTCATGGTGTTCAGAGAAATTACCACCAAGGCCAATGAAGACTATGAGAAAATTGTCCGTGACACATGCAGGTCTATTGGATTTGTGTTTGATGACGTTGGTCTTTATGCTGATCAGTGCCAAGGTTCTGTTCAACATTATGTAGCGTAGCCCTGATATTGCCGAAGCAGGCCACGACCTTCGTGCCCAACGTTGAGGAAGCTGAGACTCCGATCCACAAGATCAAGCGCAAGGTATGGATCTTATTGTATATTTCGGAAGGTTTCGGCTTATATGATGTTGTTGATTCCGTTCCAAGAATTTATTTTTTTTCCCCTTTCAATCCTAGTTTATGTGCTTTTGATAACTCCATACTCGATTTGCTCGCATTTATTGGATTGTTAGAGAATGTCATTACATGCATGGGCTAATATGTAGTGCTCTATTTATGGAGGCGATATAGAGATACTTAATGGGTTTTCAGGTGTCCCTTGTTCGGTTATAATGTGTTTTATTTGCTGTCCTTACCCCTCATAGATTTGATTCTATGGAATAGCATAAATGAGCCAAGAGAGTAGAATTGCATTGATTTACTATTTTGATGTATGTATTTCATCGAGGATGAAAATTTGATGATGCATAATTTCGATTAATTACCTCTTGGAATATTCTTGAAGTGGGGTTATGTCCAAAGGGGACTTTGGAATTAATATGACTGGAATCATTGAGATTAAGAAGTATCTGACTTTCATTTTCAAAATGAAAGATTTGGGTGAAACAGATACTATCTTAAGTATTAAAATTAAAAAAATAGTGGGGGTTATTCTTTGAGCCAAAGTGATTACATGGAGAAGATGTTGCATAGATTTAAACATCTTGTTTTCAAATATATGAGTACTCCATTTGATTCCTAGTGGAGAGTTTTTAATGTGAGTGATATTGGTTTTTGCTGTATGCGATATATTATACTAGACCTGATATTACTTTTTGTACATGCAAGTTGAGTAAATACTAGTAATCCAATATAGAACATTGGAGGGTTATCTTATTGTTCTATAATAATTCAGCTATATTAGAAAGATATACCGATACTAGTTGGATTGCAAGTGTGAGAGATAAACAATCCACTAATGGATTAATTTTCACATTACGTGAATGTGTTGTTTCTTAGGGGAGCAAGAAACAAATGTGCATAATTCACTCAACTATGAAACTTGAATCGTTGCTTTAGCAGAATTTAAGAAAGAGGCTAAATGGACTATGAATTTGTTGTTAAATATCAAATTATGGCCTAGTCCTATGCCTCCAATTTCTATCCACTTTGTGATAGTCAGGCTACTTTAGCAAGAGCCTATAGTAGCACCTATAATTGTAAGTCTAGACATATTAGTCTAAGACATGAATATGTGAGACAATTGATTAAAGATGGTACCATAACAATTGTCTATGTGAGGTCAAGTAATAATCTTGCCGATCCATTGATGAAGGCTTTACCAAGACACATGGTAATAATGATCTCACAAGAAATGGGGCTGAAACCCTTTAATTGAAATCACCAATAATGGTAACCCGACCTTTTTCTAGAACATCACTAGTTACAAGGTTTAATGGGTAAGAACAAGTTATTGAATGTGATTGTTTGATACTGACGTAGCCCTAATATGAGAAGTTAGTATCGTCTGTTACGTATTGTAGGTTGAATTGAATTCTTAATGAAGTATAGTAAAAATTTGTAATGTGTTGATAGTAACAGAAACACATGATAGATACTTCACCTATATGAGCTTAGAAGTGGTGCCACTTTTTACGAAAGTTAGGGTTGCTTTCTAGAGAGCTCATGAAACAGGATCAAGCACAAGGCCATAATAGTGCGGAGTAATATAGAACTTCTCGCTGAAACAAGAGATTAGTGTATGTGCGGTATGTCCGGTTCTATTATATAAAAGTACAAGTTTAAAGCCGAGCTACTTGTCACTTTGATAGAGCTTTGAAATGCTTGCACTAAGTAAAGGTTTAACTTGAAAGAGACCTTTATGTATGTATATTAATCTCACGGGAATTTTGGCTATATATTTCTAACGTTTTATTTCTTGTTTTGTTTTATAAACAAAAGTGGGGGATTGTTGGTAATTTGTTTATAAAACAAATAAAGAGGTGCCTTGTCCCACATCGAAAAGATGTGGGTGCGCACGTGGACGAAATTTGGCACTAACCAACGATCATTATTAAAAATTCGGATTTATTTCTGTAAAAAAATTAATTATAAAGTCTTATTGAAACAGTGCGACTCTTCACGAAAAGTTACAATTATTTATTATTTATTATTTATTTAATTTTGAATTTTTATGTCTTTTCAACGTAATCTTTGAGACGTACTTGTTCATTTTACAACCTTTCCCGAAAGGTTGTCTTTGTTCATTTGCAACCTTTTGAAGAGTTGCCTCTATTCGAAAGACAAAGATAAGTACGTATATTTTGAGATCAAACACACATCTTCTTCCATTTTTTTTCATTTTTCTTTCGAAAGAAACTACAGCCATTGTTTTTATTGTTTCCCATGAGAGACCCTGGAGAAATACTAGAATTGCTATCTAGTATTCTCATTTGAGACTTTGTTGTATCCTAAAGGAAATTTGCCGGTGACCATTAGCAATTTTGTGGGGCAAATATCCTTAAAGAAAGTGATATCACGTCTCAAAGTCCGATTAGAGTACTCTAAAGATCCGACTTCATTGTTCTACCCAATTCGAAGCCATAATTACCCAACAATTGCGATGTTAATTTTCAGGACTAACCTGCTCAAAATCAATCCCTTGAGCCCACACATTGGTGGTGATCATCAACCGAGTCGCCCTAGATCGAAATCCAGCCATTACTGCATCTCTCTCCTTTTGAGGCTTTTCCCCGTGCATGAAAGACACAGTGAAGTTAGAATCACGCATCTTTTCAGCAAGCCACTCCACCTGCTCGACAAATATAAGGAAGACTTGAAGAGCCACAGCACAAAATATAGATCAAAGAGAAATAGAGCAGTAGAGGTCTTCACAATCTCTAAGTCATCGAGATGTTTATGTTCCACCTCAAGTGTGGAACCCAACGTGGTTGGGGTCGTACCTTCCGCTTAGTGTTGCAGAATACATCTCCTTGGCTTATGGGGCAGTTGTCGTATAGATCGCACAGAGTGTCAAATTTCCAGTCTTCTCTTTCCACTGGCACCATGTACTGGTCGACGCGCTGCAACCATATGAAGAAAAGGAAGGATGGCATCAGAAGAATCGCATGATCCCTCAAATGCAACTAACCCAATGTAGCTCACCTCCAGCATCAACTCATCACGCTTCACAACAATCCTTACGGGATCGGTCATGAATCTTCCTGTCATCTCTAATATCTCAGTGGGGAGGGTCGCTGAAACTAAGACAACCTGCAGAGAATGCCACTCATGCATTAGCCAGTTGCGTACATGAACGTGTAAGAGCGACTCCCTAAAAACTGATTTAATTTAGAACGAAGCAAATCATAGCTATGTGCTGAAAATTACAAAGTGCGCTTTATGGTGAGAGAAGCATGTCTCGTCGTGGCAAAAAATCCGCTACTCATCAGACAAGACGAGGAAAAAAGCAAGTGTCCTATTCATAGTAGAAGTGTGAAGCCAAAAGACGACCGTTTTATTCACCTCGTACATGCTCTAATGTCCAAATCATGTAGAAATTAAGGAGCAGAAAGGAGGAAAGAAAATTCCAGATCTCCCGTCAAATTTTGAATCCCATAAAACTTAGACGCTTCATCTCGCAGCATGTTGACTAAAGCAGAAAGACCTTTTGGAAATTCTAAGAATCAGCTGAGGTGGAGAAGGGATGACTATCTAGATTGTGATGATTGAAAAGTGAAGAGCATTCCATTGCCAATCATGAAGGAGAAAGCTGAAATTGGATCCCACCCTTTCTTAGATTGGACTTAAAAAGAAGTAATGGCATTCGGTTTTTATTAGGATAATGCAATGGAATTAGGCCAAGGGGTGAGAATACTAGGGACCATTACTGGGGTTATTGCGTAAAAGAAGTCATCTTTACTACCACTACATTGATTCAACATGAAGGACAGGCAACCTGAATCTCTGGAGGAAGGAATCTGTAAACATCGTAGATTTGATCCTTAAATCCTCGGCTCAGCAACTCATCAGCTTCGTCCTGGCAAAAATATAGGTAAGTGAATAGAGAGAACTTGTTTTGCAGAAAGCAGAAGGAAACCTAACAGGATCCAGAGTCGAAGGAGGTGATGCAGTGCACTCACAAGGACTAGGAGTTTGATGGCTCTGGTGCGAAGAGTTCTCCTCTTTATCATGTCACCCTGCCCAGAGTTCCGGACACAACATGAACTCCGTGCTCCAATTTCCAGATATCTTCACCCATGCTCTTTGCCTCCAACGCATGCATGGGCTAGCACGTTCCTGTAATAACCAATAGCCAGCACAACTCTCTCCGTCTGACTCGCCAAATCCCTCGTAGGTGACAAAATCAGCACTTGCACACTGAACAGATCATGAAGGAAGCAAATTAGCTAAGACAAAATCGATGGCTACAAGGCAGCAACCAAATTCAAATTGCAACTTTCAGAGAGCCAAATAAACAAGGGTAGCTTGAAAAATCAACAAAATACAAGCAACAGAGTCACGGATACTTAATAATAGGAGCTTGTTGACGAGTGCATCCAGGATATTTGCTACACAAATAAGCAAACCCACATTGCAGTTTCAATTATACTAATGCTCCTGTTATATAGATAAAAAATGTAAGAATAAAACTACTCGTTTAACTTGATAATGAAGAAAACCTTTCATGCCTTGCAAGTGCCTAAAATATTTAGTGAAGAGGACCCACTTAAACATTCCGATATAATATACATATATAACCTGAATAAGTGATAAACTCAGGCTACGCTTAATTCCAAGAAAGCTTCTCAAAACAAAGTTCAGGAACAAATTCCTTAAGGCTTGAACTTCTTTCAGGGCCATCCGAGGGGTGATGGTAAAACTAAAAGCCAGCATCCCTCTGCCTCAACATCAGAACATCTCAAATTGTTGAGTTAACGAGGTGGAAAACCAAAAATTCTTCCTGTCAGAGAGAGCGATTGAATTTTGTTACGCCAGAAATTCGAGAGAGAGAGGGTTCGCCAATTTTTTATTTTATTTTTTTAAATAATCTTTGGTGTCATAGTTTGAGCTCTATAATGTTAATGACTCATCTTACCCTCCAAAGCAAAACGCATAACATGCCTCAACCTAATTCCACAAGAAAACCGATAGTGACAGAAGGGTCTTCGCTCAAGAAGAGGATCGCGTACTCTCTTGTGGAGGTGTCCACGATTTGGCAAAACGCAAGGGCAAAGGTGGAGGTCTTGCCCGTGCCGGATTGCGCCTGAGCGATCACGTCTTGGCCTCGGACAATGGGGACCACGGCTCGCTGTTGAATCACTGAGGGCTTGTCGAACCCGTGGCCGTAGATCCCACGGAGAACATCGTCGCCCAGGCCAATGCGGTCGAAGCTCGACACGGCCTCCACGCCTGTCGCCCTCTCGAATGCCGCCGCAGCCGCTGCCGCTGGCCGCGATCGGGTCGCCGGAACTGGCCTTGCCATCAAGGACGTCGCCATTACCGAATCCGAAGAGATGAGGAAAGGGCAAGAGCAGTCTCGTCTCTCTCTGGAATTGATGAGTGAGCGGGAGTGTGGAAGCGCTTGTCTCAAACAGGGCCAAATGGACTTCGTGTTAAATTAGGACATCATGGATTATGTCAATCTCAAATCAAGATCTGTCTAAAGTGTCCTGATTTTATTAAATAAGATCATGAAATGAACATCATCTCAAATAACTCTGAAGTGACGATATGACCTTGGGTAAAAGAAATTACTTCGATCCAAGACATTAGCATTTAAAAATCACATACGATTTTGCACCTTGATTTTGTATTAATTTTGGGGTTTTCTATGATAAAAAAAAAAGACTTAGTTTAGCTTAAATTTATCACATATGTATGGGTTTGAGATTTTTTGTGACATTAATCCTATTTTCTTCCGTCAAAACCTCGAAAATCAAATTACGCAGAATGACAGCATGGGAAATTACATGTTTTGACCCTTGGGGATCTCAACGTTGATCCTTTCACTTTTAATCCTAATTTCCAACGAAAATTTATGATAATTCCATCAAATTTCAATTCAAAATATGCCCAAAACTGTTGAGTTAGCATTTATAACTATCGTGCCCCATGTATGAACTGCTAATGCGAATTTCCCTATTGATCTTGTACTTTAAATGTTTCCCTTGGATTCTAAGTGTGTGTTGGTGATCTAGCTAATTAGATTGATATGTTTTGGTGATTTTACTACAATTATCTAAGCATAAGTTGGAATGGTTGTATGAAAAACCAGCCTTTTCTTAAGTCAATTTAACCACTTGAAAATGTACTATAAAAACTCCAAAGTTATTTCTTTCATTATTTAAATATCGTTAATTTTGTCTCGCAATATGAAATGAGTATGAAAATATGTAGAAATAAGCATATTGAGGTCCTAAAACTTATTACGAAAGTGCAATCGAGACATAAAACTTTCAAAAAGTGCAATCGAGTTATAAAACTTATTAAATTGATCGAGTTGAGTCCTTTCGTTAACTGCACTTTTTGAAAATTTTATAATTCGGTTGCATTGTCGTGATAAATTTTAAAACTTGATTATACATCCGTGACAAGTTTTAAAACTTGATTACACTTTTTGAAAATTTGAAATGTAATTGTACTTTCTTGACAAGTTTAAAAACTTTGAATGTATTATCTCGGGTATGTATTAATATACTCTCGACGGTAATTATTTAATTCTTACTATTCTCTGTTTAAAGTTTTGTGTGAGTATTTTCCTTTTATTCAGCTTCACATTTTGTTTGAATATCAATCGAGTGTTTCTTATATTCTCAGTTGATTGATATGTTTTGGTGATTTTATTACAGTTATCTAAGCATAAGTTGGAATGGTCGTCGAAAAACAAATCTTTTCTTAAGTCAATTTAACCACTTGAAAATGTTCTATAAAAACTCCAAAGTTATTTACTTTATTAAATAAATATCGTTAATTTTGTCTCGTGATATGAAATGAGCAGGCAAATATGTAGAAATAAGCATATTGGGAGTCCTAAAACTTGTCGCGAATGTGCAATCGAGTCATAAAACTTTAAAAAAATGCAATTAAGTCATAAAAATTGCCGCGAAAGTGTAGTTGAGGTATAAAACTTTCAAAAAGTGCGATCGAGTTATAAAATTTGTCAAATTGATTGAATTGAGTCCTTTCATTAACTGCACCTTTTGAAAGTTTTAGATTCGGTTGCATTTTTGTGAAAACTTTTAAAACTTGATTACACTTTTGGAAACTTTTTTTCGACTTGATTATACATCCGTGACAAGTTTTAATACTTGATTACACTTTTTGAAAGTTTAAAAACTCAATTATATTTTCTTGACAAGTTTAAAAATTTTCAATGTACTTATCCCATATATATATTAATACAATTCCGGCGGGACTTATTTAATTCTTCCTATTCTCAATTGAAAGTTTTGTCCGAGTATTTTCATTTTATTCAGCTTCACATTTTTGTTTGAATATCAATCTTATGTTTCTTCTATTGGGGTGTTTATTTATTTTTGCTGCTCTAGAAATTGGTCACTGGACATGTACACTTTTCTAAGAAGGCCGCCTATGAGATATACATTATATCTCTTTCCATTAACTTTCGCTTTGTAATAAATTTAAAACCTAAGATAACATGCGAATAAATGGTATACTGTCACGAATCTTTAATAATATAACATGTAAGACTCTAGAACCTTTCTTACCGTGGATGACACTCAATCGATTATGTCATTGGGCATGTCTGAACTCTCAACCAAAGCTTGTCTCTTGCTTCTGTTTTGGATTTTGTCGTTCGATTCTGAATCGGAGAATGAAAAGGTGAATCGAATGGAATTTGACCCTTTTATATGTAATTCGAAGTTGGGTTTTGTTCCCTCGTCTGTATTGACCGATGCACGGCCATGTTAACCGTCGAATTTTAGAGGCTTAGGAACTGATTTAGGCGGTTCGCCATTGAATTTTACCGAACCTGACTGGGTGATGGCTAGCCGATTGTTAAACGCGTGTGGAGCTTTCCCAGAATCAACGGATTGTGAGAGACCAAGAGAGGAAATTGGGATGATTTAGCTTAATCCGTTTCAAGGAATTGAGAGGAGATTCCTTTCATGAATAGATGCATAGTTGGTGTGCGAGCTGCTGTGGTGTTTCGAGTTAAAGCGTGATCAACAATTAAAGCAAGATTGTTGAACTCGACGACCGTAATGGGTTGGAAAGTCCGTAAATATCTTTAAGATTCTCGTCACTCACTGTTATCCTTTTTCCTGTATTGTTATGGTAGTTAAATGATTTCTTCAAAAATTCTTGATTTTCTTTTCCCTGGCCAGTGTAATATTTGGAATTAGCATTTCATTGTTTTGCTGTTGGATAGTGAGGGATAGAGCCTGCGTAATTGAAAATATATCCTTAAGGCTTTAATTTTTTTGAAATTAAAAAGCTACTAAAGGTATCTTTGTTCTTGGTTTTGGGCTTAGATCTCTTGATTTATCTTGGTATCTCCACAAAAGCTCTATTCAATTAGCTTTGTTGGATCGCTCAGTGCAATTCATTATACAGCTATGTATTATCCCCAAGATATTTCTATGATAAAACGTAATCGTGGATCCATTAGAACTTACCTACGTGGATCTTACTTGGACATTGATATTTACCTGTATTAATCATGTAGAGTTTTTCCTTTGATTAGCATAAGGAGATGGCAGATGCCGAAGACATTCAGCCTCTTGGTGTTGATAATGGATTTGGCATGGTTAAGGTGAGAATATTGATGCACCGGTCCATTGCTATGGGCTTTCCTGGAGTGCATGGTGGTATTTGTGCTCACGTAATAACCTGAATTTGACAGGCTGGCTTTGTTGGAGATGATGCTCCAAGGGTTGTCTTCCCCAGTATGGTTTGTCGATCGAGGCACCCCGTTGACATGGTTAGTATGGGCCACAGGGTTGCTTATGTTGGAGATGAGGCCCAATCTAAAAGGGGCATGCTTACTTTGAAGTACCCTATGGAGAGTGGAATTGCCAGCAATTGGGACGTTATGGAAAAGATCTGGCATCACACTTTCTACATTGAGCTACATGGGGCTCTCGAAGAACGTTGGATGCTCCTTATTTAAGCAACCCTCAACCCAAAAAGCAACCGGGGAGAAGATGCCACCGATCATATTTGAAACGTTTGACCCTGATAATGTTGTCAAAGTTAACATGAAGACATAATGAGAGAGTTGATTTAATAAATGCAAGGGGTATAAATGGGGATGAACTTTCACATAGAAACTTAGTAAGAGAGTTGATTTAATAAATGCGTGGTGTATAGATGGGGATGAACTTTCACGCGGAAACTTATCAAGAGAGTTGATTTAATAAATGCATGTATATATAGGGATGGGTTCTTCAACGTGCATTTTTTTGATTTGATTTGATTTGATTTGATTTTTTCTAACCACATCCCGACCTTAATAGCATACTTGACGTGTAACCTAAAGATTTATCCTTTTGAAGGTCCAAAGCGAACATGATATGAACCATAGTCGGCAAAAATCAAACGAGAAGGTTGCATCTCAGATAAAGGCAAATGAATATAACCTCTCAACTTCCCACGTTGACCAACATGGGATTGGGACATTCGGAAGGTCCAAAGTGAACATGACATGAACCATAGTCGAGAAAAATTCTACATGAGGGTTGCAGCTCGAAAAAGACAAATGAATATAATTTCTTGAGAGTTTTCTCAGCTAATTCTCTGTTCCTCTCTCCAGAACATTGCTCCTCAATCACATGAATCCATTCCACCAAAGAAAAAAGAAAATCACATGTATCCACTCTCAGAAACCCCAATCCAGCATACAAAAGACCAAAAAAAATGCGACTTCTGAGTTGGTCGGTTTCTCTCTTAATTTTCAACATCTACTCCGGAATAAGAAGGCCCGCTCTAAAATTACAGCAGTCTGAAAATGGTAAGTGGAGACATTCTTCGAACATGGGACGCGCTTCTTCCCCATTAGACGTCTCCCACACGACTTATGTCCATCTAATTGTAGTGCTCATCACAGCTCTCTCTAAATAAGGTCCATTCACGAAATTTCGAGTGGAATAATGTTTTCTTTTTCTAGTTGGCTATAATATGTAGTCGGTCAACTATGCAACAAATATTACGTAATATTTCTAGCGGAATAATGTTTTATTTTTTTTATTGGTTTTGAAGTTTCCCGTAATCATTTAAGTGACCGCAAGTATAAATAAGATCCATTCTTGAAGTCTGAGGGGAAAGTTCCTGTTAACCATCTCAAACTGATTCTTGCTTCTGCCTTCTTATCTTGAACCAGGAAAACACTAAGAGAGACTGAGAGAGGGAGAGAAAATGTCAAGGACTGAGCAAGTTGTTTTAGAGGAGCTTGAGGAAGTGGAGAGGAGGATAGCGCGTCTCAGATGGGAGCTCGACCTTAAAGTGAATGCCCTGTTGTTGCGTGCTAAGCAGGCCGTGAATATCAATCGCCCGGAAGCCCACGTGGCAGCGACGCGAGCCAGAGTGCAGGCAATTCGAGAAGAGATCGCCCGGGCTGAAGAGGATCATGCTGCGCTCCTCGTAGAATTCATTGAAGCCTAATGGCGTAACGATCTTCTCCTCTAAAATCGAGTATACGTTTGCTTTTATGGGCATCCGAAGGTTAAGAGAAGCATAGTGGGGTCTGGGGTTTTATTGGATAAGGTTGTAAGAATGGTATACTTACGTAGTTGGGAGAATAATTGTTTGTTGGATATGGTTCTTGAACTTCAAGATTGATAATGGTGTTTTCTTGTTTCGTGGTCGTTCGGAGAATAAAAAATAAAGATATATAGAAGTGTTTCTTGGATCCCGCATTGAATATGTTTGGAGTTTCTTTGTTTACAATGCTCACAGATTTTAAACTTGTAAGTTTAAAGTGTACGGGGCTGTCATACGATTAGAAATATCTTTCATCCATTTTTAATATATGATTCTATATAATTCTTAAGTGTCAGATCATTTTCATATTTGCCGGTCATTTTGTCGCAATGATTATGATGCTGGTGAATAGGCGGGAGTAAATGAGGAAGAGAAATGGGCATGCACAAGCGGAAAAAAAAAATACTGAAGAGAAAAACTAGGAGAGTAAAATTCGTGAAGAAGTCCCTTAATTCTTAGATTCATCCAACATCTGCTTTTATAAATTTGTGCATTTGAGATCTTTGATGATACACACCTACTGGAGATTACATATCCTTCAATCTTCCCCAAAGAAAAGCATAATAATACCTGAGTATGTCATAGAAAAGAAATGTATACGGACGAACTTCAAGTATATGCAATTATATAATTACGTATTCTCTATTGTCTCGAAAGTCCAAATACAGTTTCTGCGTGAGAAATTGTCTTTGCTGGTGCGGTGGGAAAAAAAATGTTGTATGATCTAATAATTAATTCATCCAACATGGAACTCACATAATTAATTGTCGAGACAGCATTGGTCCACAAGCTCCGAAATATTTTGCTAGAGATGATTTAGGTGATCGCCACCGTCTTTAGTCTTGACCGCCAAATCGTCCGCATAACATTCGATGATATAGTGGAGCAAAGTCCCCAGGGAGGAAAGTCATGAACGTTGTGCCCGCTTTCTTTGAACCTAAAATGTATAACTTTGTATCGGAATATTCCCCTGGGAATTATTAAGGCCGTCGTTTCCTCTCCACCATTTGGATCCATTCTTGTATTGATTGCTGCCGGAATATCCATTCTATCCGTAGCTCGGCGATAGGCAAAAGGAATGCGTCCTTTGGACTGGCATTGTTTAAGTCTATAAAGTTAACAAAACACTCTATGATTGGTCATTCTTCCTTTTCGCTGGCAAAATATTTCCAAGCCGAGTAGGTATTCATTTCAGTAACTTTGATAAGTTAGTCGAATTCAGCTACTAGGTCCGGATGAAAAGAATTTGGTTTCTACACGAATATTCAACTAAGATAACATATGTTTCTCTCGTCAACCGGTGACTAGGCATATACAAGTAGATAACATGAACATGCACGTGCCCATAGACGTGCAGATTCCCCTCTTTTATCAACACAGGTAATAAATCCAAGATGTATAAATAAAGATGAGTTCTTCTAGTGCTCACGGAAAGGTCAAAAGCCCATATATATCTGCATTGAACAAGAATGCCTTGGATTAGAAGTACGTAGTTTTGTGAAGGTTAACGTGGAAACTTGATAAGAGCGTTGATTTAATACGTGCGAGATTTATAAATAAGGATGGGTCCTTCAATAGAGGTTTTTCTATTTGATTTGATTTTCCATTTTTTCTAACCACTTCTTGATCCCACTCGTTTTCTTTTGTATGGCCAAGAACGGAAGTCCTTTGCCTTTGCAAGACTCCTTCAAGTCATACCCACAAGCACTAGAGACTCGTTGATTTAATTTTTTTGCTGACAACTTGTGAATTTAATTCAATGTACCGCAACTGCTATCCTTGTCCACAGTGTGAATAGCTTAAATGTCGACTTTTTTTTACCTTTCCATGGAGCTAGCAATCACTAACTCAAATATAACATAGCACAAAATATCTTAAGAGCAAAATAATTAGCAACACCTAGCCACACTTCCTGAGTAGTTAAAGATTTGATCATACCCAAGTAGCTCGTGGTGCAAAGTGTGACTCCTAGAATCTCATCCAGAGAACAAAATAAAATAAAATAAAATAAAATAAAATAAAATAAACATTTCTAAGCATAAAAATTTCCTGAGAACAGAATGATTATCAAATACACCCTAGACGATAACCCCAATTTTTAGCCCTAATTAGGGATCCCATTTACTTCTTCATTGTGTGGATAATTTCACTTTTAATGGGCTCATTTTCTTAGTAACAATCCAGATCCATAAATAATTTTGTCAAATTCAAATGGGAGTATTTCAATTTGATAAATTTAGCTTACTTGAACATTGAAAATTCAAGCTAATGTGCTTCAATTGATGCAATTCAAGTCGGCCCATTCTAAACTAGTGTTCAATTTGATAAATTGGTGTTCAATTTGATCATTGGACCTCAATTTCATTTTGGTGTCTAATTTGTACCATCATGTAGACGTCGATTTGAATTCATTAGGTCACCTCAAATTCAATTGATCAGACCGATTGATATTTTATTATATCAATTGAATTCGATTGCGATCAATTTGGTGATTGGGAGTGGAAATTGCATAAATGCGCTAATGGATTAGAAAATCTAGAATTTGTGTACCCATTAAATCTGAGCGCAATTGATGCTATTCATGAGGTGATTAGGCAATTTAAGTCAATTAAGGTGTTGATAAAATGTTCGATTGATTTAATTTGGGAAATTTAAATTAGTTATTTTCAATTTAGCCCAATTCTCTTTCAATTTGACAGAACTTCCTTACAATTTGCATAGAAGTTTGAACTAGAGACTAGTCGAACCGGTTTAGACCGGTCTGAGCAGCCTTCGACAAGTTCCAGCCATTTCCCGGCCAATTTTGGGTAGCTAGCGGCGACCATGATTTGGCCATCCTCTTTTCCAACTAACCCTTATCCCTTATGCATGAAATTACAAAAATGTCTGGAGTGTGAAATTACGAAAATGCCCTTGAACAATGAAATTACTAAAAAGCCTTGATTAGTCAACCAATGAGAGGCAATCTTGACCATTCATTTATTCCTTTAACTTGGCTATCCAAGATGACAAGTCGTCTATCCAAGTGATCACAATTAAGCCAATGAGAAGATTGCTTACTTAGGAAGACTCATTTAGAGTCTTTAGATCAAACCAAAGGCTAGGATTTCATCTAGAGGGGAGTATATAAATATTTTGCCTCTAAAATTTGAAGGGGGTTCATTCTTAAACACACACGCACGCATGTGTGACTCTTCACGAAAAGTTACAATTATTTTTTATTTACTATTTATTTAATTTCGAATTTTTATGTCTTTTCAACGTAACCTTTGAGACGTACTTGTTCATTTTACAACATTTCCCGAAAGGTTGTCTTTGTTCTTTTGCAACCTTTTGAAGAGTTACCTCTATTCGAAAGACAAAGATAAGTACGTATGTTTTGAGATCAAACACACATCTTCTTCCATTTTTTTCGTTTTTCTTTCAAAAGAAACTACAGCCATTGTTTTTATTGTTTCCCATGAGAGACCCTGGAGAAATACTAGAATTGCTATTTAGTATTCTCATTTGAGACTTTATTGTATTCTGGAGGAAATTTGCTGGTGACCATTAGCAATTTTGTGGGGCAAATAAATCCTTAAAGAAAGTGATATCACGCCTCAAAGTCTGATTTGAGTACTCTAAAGATCCGACTTCATTGTTCTACCCAATTTAAAGCCATAATTATCCAACAATTTTAAGGATTTATTTTGCAACAATGGAGTTAAGTGGATGAAGCGCACAGAACAGTTTGTCAAAATGCCCTTTAGACATCCCTTCGAAGTAGTTTGCAATTTTTGTGTAAATCTGAGAATGGGATGTGGTGTAATAATCTCATTATTGCGTAGACTTAATTTTGCCTACGTTTCTTTGTCGTTAAGATCGAAAATCTGAACACATTTTTTTTTTGTCATTCTTTGTCTCTCTGTATCTTGGAGTATTCCCACATCCGTCCATGGTGATCGTCCGAGAGAGATGTCCGAGGGGTGTGGATGTGCATACAAAGGAATCGATGGCCGAAAAATGAGAGAAATTGATCGGGGACGCCGCCAAGAACCAGGTCGCCATGAATCGCACCAACTCCGTCTCTGATGCAAATTGGTTGTTCGGGAGGAGATTCAGCGATCCTTCGGTCCAGAGTAATATGAGGCACTGCTTGATGTCGATGCTGCGGTCACAGACCGGCAAGGAAAAATCTGCGAATCGCCTTTCTCTGGGAGGAGCACGTGAAAGCCATCGTATTTATATCAAGCGTACACAGACGCGGAGATGGAAAGATCCGAAGCTCCGATGTCTGAACGAGAAGACAAGGATCATGAAGGGCGATGACTATCTTGAGTATCTCCTCCTAAACCCCAACCATAGTCTCGAGGATGATCTGTTGCTCCTCGATCCGGAATTCATTGAGAAGTCCAATGACAACACTCCTTGGTCTGACAATGGGATTCGGAACCCGAACCCATTTGATGATCCCGCCGTTTGGCACATGTTTAAGGGACAAACATGGTAACGGGAACAAAGGTGCCGGTTCATCCCATGCGGGTTCCTCCTGGGTGAGCAATGACGGCGCAGAAGATTGCTTCAATCCATGACCAGAGGATTGGAACTATTTCTTACCAAGGCTGCTCGCCAATTGGTCAGCGCCTCCACTTCCATACAATTGCAATTGTTCTCTTGTGATTATAGAAATCATTCACACTCATGGTGCGTTCAATCATTCTTCCAATAGAAAAGAAACTTTTCTTGATGATTATTCTGTGTGAGTAGTTCATGTGTGGTCCAAAACTATCGCCAAGTTCTGTGTTTGATCATGCGGTGATGATGTTTGCCATTTGCTAATACTTTTTGTCACGATATCTCTAATGCTAGTTGGTTTTGTTTTTGACTTGAATTAAGTCATGTTAGTTATTTTCTTAGTCATTTCAATGATCAAATGCGTTTTCTAATTCATCATTTTCTTTGTCTTATGGTTATGGGTGAGATGATGCTGCTGGATCCAAGTCCTAAATGATTATTAGTACACGCATCGGCATAGTCCTAAATGATTATTAGTACACGCATCGGCATAGGCCGATGAGGTAGACACGAAAATTTGTCGGTGGTGCGTGTCTAGCAAAATTGCCATGTGACGTGTACACTTACCGGGGGAAAGATACTGTTTAGCAGATGGACCGGAGGCACCCTTTGAGTCTTTGGCTTGATTAAGCGAAGGGGACTTCGATTCTTTTTCCTCAAATTTCATTGAATTGAGGGAATCTATTTTTGATTTGTTTGGCAAAACGAGGAGAGAGATGATAACACCAAATATGGGTTCGGAGGAACAATGACTAGAGGGTCATTGGGAATACGCTTTGGTAGCTATGGATCTCTACAACAACAAAAGCTGCTCCTCCAAAATGGTGGGTTGCAAATCCAATCGACCCCGCTTCCTCTGTTGCTTGCTCCAAAAGCCGAGCAAGATGCCAAATTACTTGGGGAGGCTTGTTCACTGGATTGTCAAATTCACTGGCAGGAAAAAAGTGGGCATGGTCTTCCTTTGTTTGATATCCACGGTGGCTTTTACTTGGGAATAAAACTAATCTTGTTGATAAGAGCCTTGCCGGGGATGGAGACATTAAACTCTACAAAACCGAACCCCGACAGCAAGGTTGCTTGCGAAACATGCACCAAGACCAACATGGTCATGGTGTTCAGAGAAATTACCACCAAGGCCAATGAAGACTATGAGAAAATTGTCCGTGACACATGCAGGTCTATTGGATTTGTGTTTGATGACGTTGGTCTTGATGCTGATCAGTGCCAAGGTTCTGTTCAACATTATGTAGCATAGCCCTGATATTGCCCAAGCAGGCCACGACCTTCGTGCCCAACGTTGAGGAAGCTGAGACTCCGATCCACAAGATCAAGCGCAAGGTATGGATCTTATTGTATATTTCGGAAGGTTTCGGCTTATATGATGTTGTTGATTCCGTTCCAAGAATTTATTTTTTTCCCCTTTCAATCCTAGTTTATGTGCTTTTGATACCTCCATACTCGATTTGCTCGCATTTATTGGATTGTTAGAGAATGTCATTACATGCATGGGCTAATATGTAGTGCTCTATTTATGGAGGCGATATAGAGATACTTAATGGTTTTTCAGGTGTCCCTTGTTTGGTTCTAATGTGTTTTATTTGCTGTCTTACCCCTCATAGATTTGATTCTATGGAATAGCATAAATGAGCCAAAAGAGTAGAATTGCATTGATTTACTATTTTGATGTATGTATTTCATCGAGGATGAAAATTTGATGATGCATAATTTCGATTAATTACCTCTTGGAATATTCTTGAAGTGGGGTTATGTCCAAAGGGGACTTTGGAACTAATATGACTGGAATCATTGAGATTAAGAAGTATCTGACTTTCATTTTCAAAATGAAAGATTTGGATGAAACAGATACTATCTTAAGTATTAAAATTAAAAAAGTAGTGGGGGTTATTCTTTGAGCTAAAGTGATTACATGGAGAAGATGTTGCATAGATTTAAACATCTTGTTTTCAAATATATGAGTACTCCATTTGATTCCTAGTGGAGAGTTTTTAATGTGAGTGATATTGGTCTTTGCTGTATGCGATACATTATACTAGACCTGATATTACTTTTTGTACATGCAAGTTGAGTAAATACTAGTAATCCAATATAGAACATTGGAGGGTTACTTATTGTTCTATAATAATTCAGCTATATTAGAAAGATATACCGATACTAGTTGGATTGCAAGTGTGAGAGATAAACAATCCACTAATGGATTAATTTTCACATTACGTGAATGTGTTGTTTCTTGGGGGAGCAAGAAACAAATGTGCATAATTCACTCAACTATGAAACTTGAATCGTTGCTTTAGCAGAATTTAAGAAAGAGGCTAAATGGACTATGAATTTGTTGTTAAATATCAAATTATGGCCTAGTCCTATGCCTCCAATTTCTATCCCTTTGTGATAGTCAGGCTACTTTAGCAAGAGCCTATAGTAGCACCTATAATTGTAAGTCTAGACATATTAGTCTAAGACATGAATATGTGAGACAATTGATTAAAGATGGTACCATAACAATTGTCTATGTGAGGTCAAGTAATAATCTTGCCGATCCATTGACGAAGGCTTTACCAAGACACATGGTAATAATGATCTCACAAGAAATGGGGCTGAAACCCTTTAATTGAAATCACCAATAATGGTAACCCGACCTTTTTCTAGAACATCACTAGTTACAAGGTTTAATGGGTAAGAACAAGTTATTGAATGTGATTGTTTGATACTGACGTAGCCCTAATATGAGAAGTTAGTATCGTCTGTTACGTATTGTAGGTTGAATTGAATTCTTAATGAAGTATAGTACAAATTTGTAATGTGTTGATAGTAACAGAAACACATGGTAGATACTTCACCTATATGAGCTTAGAAGTGGTGCCGCTTTTTACGAAAGTTAGGGTTGTTTTCTAGAGAGCTCATGAAACAGGATCAAGCACAAGGCCATAATAGTGCGGAGTAATATAGAACTTCTCGCTGAAACAAGAGATTAGTGTATGTACGGTATGTCCGGTTCTATTATATAAAAGTACAAGTTTAAAGCCGAGCTACTTGTCACTTTGATAGAGCTTTGAGATGCTTGCACTAAGTAAAGGTTTAACTCGAAAGAGACCTTTATGTATGTATATTAATCTCACGGGAATTTTGGCTATATATTTCTAACGTTTTATTTCTTGTTTTGTTTTATAAACAAAAGTGGGGGATTGTTGGTAATTTGTTTATAAAACAAATAAAGAGGTGCCTTGTCCCACATCGAAAAGATGTGAGTGCGCACGTGGACGAGATTTGGCACTAACCAACGATCATTATTAAAAATTCGGATTTATTTCTATAAAAAATTAATTATAAAGTCTTATTGAAACAGTGCGACTCTTCACAAAAAGTTACAATTATTTATTATTTATTATTTATTTAATTTCGAATTTTTATGTCTTTTCAACGTAATCTTTGAGACGTACTTGTTCATTTTACAACCTTTCCCGAAAGGTTGTCTTTGTTCATTTGCAACCTTTTGAAGAGTTGCCTCTATTCAAAAGACAAAGATAAGTACGTATGTTTTGAGATCATACACACATCTTCTTCCATTTTTTTTCGTTTTTCTTTCGAAAGAAACTACAGCCATTGTTTTTATTGTTTCCCATGAGAGACCCTGGAGAAATACTAGAATTGCTATCTAGTATTCTCATTTGAGACTTTGTTGTATCCTGGAGGAAATTTGCCGGTGACCATTAGCAATTTTGTGGGGCAAATAAATCCTTAAAGAAAGTGATATCACGTCTTAAAGTCCGATTTGAGTACTCTAAAGATCTGACTTCATTGTTCTACCCAATTCGATGCCATAATTATCCCATAATTGCGATGTTAATTTTCAGGACTAACCTGCTCAACATCAATCCCTTGAGCCCACACATCGGTGGTGATCATCAACCGAGTCTCCCCAGATCGAAATCCAGCCATTACTGCATCTCTCTCCTTTTGAGGCTTTTCCCCGTGCATGAAAGACACAGTGAAGTTAGAATCACGCATCTTTTCAGCAAGCCACTCCACCTGCTCGACAAATATAAGGAAGACTTGAAGAGCCACAGCACAAAATATAGATCAAAGAGAAATAGAGATCTTCACAATCTCTAAGTCATCGAGATGTTTATGTTCCACCTCAAGTGTGGAACCCAACGTGGTTGGGGTCGTACCTTCCGCTTAGTGTTGCAGAATACAACTCCTTGGCTTATGGGGCAGTTGTCATATAGATCGCACAGAGTGTCAAATTTCCAGTCTTCTCTTTCCACTGGCGCCATGTACTGGTCGACGCGCTGCAACCATATGAAGAAAAGGAAGGATGGCGTCAGAAGAATCGCATGATCCCTCAAATGCAACTAACCCAATGTAGCTCACCTCCAGCATCAACTCATCACGCTTCACAACAATCCTTACGGGATCGGTCATGAATCTTCCTGTCATCTCTAATATCTCAGTGGGGAGGGTCGCTGAAACTAAGACAACCTGCAGAGAATGCCACTCATGCATTAGCCAGTTGCGTACATGAACGTGTAAGAGCGACTCCCTAAAAACTGATTTAATTTAGAACGAAGCAAATCATACCTATGGGCTGAAAATTACAAAGTGCGCTTTATGGGGAGAGAAGCATGTCTCGTCGGGGCAAAAAATCCGCTACTCATCAGACAAGACGAGGAAAAAAGCAAGTGTCCTATTCATAGTAGAAGTGTGAAGCCAAAAGACGACCGTTTTATTCACCTCGTACATGCTCTAATGTCCAAATCATGTAGAAATTAAGGAGCAGAAAGGAGGAAAGAAAATTCCAGATCTCCCGTCAAATTTTGAATACCATAAAACTTAGACGCTTCATCTCGCAGCATGTTGACTAAAGCAGAAAGACCTTTTGGAAATTCTAAGAATCAGCTGAGGTGGAGAAGGGATGACTATCTAGATTGTGATGATTGGAAAGTGAAGAGCATTCCATTGCCAATCATGAAAGAGAAAGCTGAAATTGGATCCCACCCTTTCTTAGATTGGACTTAAAAAGAAGTAATGGCATTCGGTTTTATTAGGATAACGCAATGGAATTAGGCCAAGGGGTGAGAATACTAGGGACCATTACTGGGGTTATTGCGTAAAAGAAGTCATCTTTACTACCACTACATTGATTCAACATGAAGGACAGGCAACCTGAATCTCTGGAGGAAGGAATCTGTAAACATCGTAGATTTGATACTTAAATCCTCGGCTCAGCAACTCATCAGCTTCGTCCTGGCAAAAATATAGGTAAGTGAATAGAGAGAACTTGTTTTGCCGAAAGCAGAAGGAAACCTAACAGGATCCGGAGTCGAAGGAGGTGATGCAGTCCACTCACAAGGACTAGGAGTTTGATGGCTCTGGTGCGAAGAGTTCTCCTCTTTATCATGTCACCCTGCCCAGAGTTCCGGACACAACATGAACTCCGTGCTCCAATTTCCAGATATCTTCACCCATGCTCTTTGCCTCCAACGCATGCATGGGCTAGCACGTTCCTGTAATAACCAATAGCCAGCACAACTCTCTCCGTCTGACTCGCCAAATCCCTCGTAGGTGACAAAATCAGCACTTGCACACTGAACAGATCATGAAGGAAGCAAATTAGCTAAGACAAAATCGATGGCTACAAGGCAGCAACCAAATTCAAATTGCAACTTTCAGAGAGCCAAATAAACAAGGGTAGCTTGAAAAATCAACAAAATACAAGCAACAGAGTCACGGATACTTAATAATAGGAGCTTGTTGACGAGTGCATCCAGGATATTTGCTACACAAATAAGCAAACCCACATTGCAGTTTCAATTATACTAATGCTCCTGTTATATAGATAAAAAATGTAAGAATAAAACTACTCGTTTTCCTTGATAATGAAGAAAACCTTTCATGCCTTGCAAGTGCCTAAAATATTTAGTGAAGAGGACCCACTTAAACATTCCGATATAATATACATATATAACCTGAATAAGTGATAAACTCAGGCTACGCTTAATTCCAAGAAAGCTTCTCAAAACAAAGTTCAGGAACAAATTCCTTAAGGCTTGAACTTCTTTCAGGGCCATCCGAGGGTGATGGTAAAACTAAAAGCCAGCATCCCTCTGCCTCAACATCAGAACATCTCAAATTGTTGAGTTAACGAGGTGGAAAACCAAAAATTCTTCCTGTCAGAGCGATTGAATTTTGTTACGCCAGAAATTCGAGAGAGAGGGTTCGCCAATTTTTTATTTTATTTTTTTAAATAATCTTTGGTGTCATAGTTTGAGCTCTATAATTTTAATGACTCATCTTACCCTCCAAAGCAAAACGCATAACATGCCTCAACCTAATTCCACAAGAAAACCGATAGTGACAGAAGGGTCTTCGCTCAAGAAGAGGATCGCGTACTCTCTTGTGGAGGTGTCCACGATTTGGCAAAACGCAAGGGCAAAGGTGGAGGTCTTGCCCGTGCCGGATTGTGCCTGAGCGATCACGTCTCGGCCTCGGACAATGGGGACCACGGCTCGCTCTTGAATCGCCGAGGGCTTGTCGAACCCGTGGCCGTAGATCCCACGGAGAACATCGTCGCCCAGGCCCATGCGGTCGAAGCTCAACACGGCCTCCACGCCTGTCGCCATCTCGAATGCCGCCGCAGCCGCTGCCGCCGGCCACGATCGGGTCGCCGGAACTGGCCTTGCCATCAAGGACGTCGCCATTACCGAATCCGAAGAGATGAGGAAAGGGCAAGAGCAGTCTCGTCTCTCTCTGGAATTGATGAGTGAGCGGGAGTGTGGAAGCGCTTGTCTCAAACAGGGCCAAATGGACTTCGTGTTAAATTAGGACATCAAGGATTATGTCAATCTCAAATCAAGATCTGTCTAAAGTGTCCTGATTTTATTAAATAAGATCATGAAATGAACATCATCTCAAATAACTCTGAAGTGACGATATGACCTTGGGTAAAAGAAATTACTTCGATCCAAGACATTAGCATTTAAAAATCACATACGATTTTGCACCTTGATTTTGTATTAATTTTGGGGTTTTCTATGATAAAAAAAAAAGACTTAGTTTAGCTTAAATTTATCACATATGTATGGGTTTGAGATTTTTTGTGACATTAATCCTATTTTCTTCCGTCAAAACCTCGAAAATCAAATTACGCAGAATGACAGCATGGGAAATTACATGTTTTGACCCTTGGAGATCTCAACGTTGGTCCTTTCACTTTTAATCCTAATTTCCAACGAAAATTTATGATAATTCCATCAAATTTCAATTCAAAATATGCCCAAAATTGTTGAGTTAGCATTTATAACTATCGTGCCCCATGTATGAACTGCTAATGCGAATTTCCCTATTGATCTTGTACTTTAAATGTTTCCCTTGGATTCTAAGTGTGTGTTGATGATCTAGCTAATTAGATTGATATGTTTTGGTGATTTTACTACAATTATCTAAGCATAAGTTGGAATGGTTGTATGAAAAACCAGCCTTTTCTTAAGTCAATTTAACCACTTGAAAATGTACTATAAAAACTCCAAAGTTATTTCTTTCATTATTTAAATATCGTTAATTTTGTCTCGCAATATGAAATGAGTATGAAAATATGTAGAAATAAGCATATTGAGGTCCTAAAACTTATTACGAAAGTGCAGTCGAGACATAAAACTTTCAAAAAGTGCAATTGAGTTATAAAACTTATTAAATTGATTGAGTTGAGTCCTTTCGTTAACTGCACTTTTTGAAAATTTTATAATTCGGTTGCATTTTTGTGATAAATTTTAAAACTTGATTATACATCCGTGACAAGTTTTAAAACTTGATTACACTTTTTGAAAATTTGAAATGTAATTGTACTTTCTTGACAAGTTTAAAAACTTTGAATGTACTTATCTCGGATATGTATTAATATAATCTCGACGGTAATTATTTAATTCTTACTATTCTCTATTTAAAGTTTTGTGTGAGTATTTTCCTTTTATTCAGCTTCACATTTTTGTTTGAATATCAATCGAGTGTTTCCTATATTCTCAGTTGATTGATATGTTTTGGTGTTTTTATTACAGTTATCTAAGCATAAGTTGGAATGGTCGTCGAAAAACAAATCTTTTCTTAAGTCAATTTAACCACTTGAAAATGTTCTATAAAAACTCCAAAGTTATTTAGTTTATTATTTAAATATCATTAATTTTGTCTCGTGATATGAAATGAGCAGGCAAATATGTAGAAATAAGCATATTGGGAGTCCTAAAACTTGTCGCGAATGTGCAATCGAGTCATAAAACTTTCAAAAAATGCAATTAAGTCGTAAAAATTGCCGCGAAAGTGCAGTTGAGGTATAAAACTTTCAAAAAGTGCTATTGAGTTATAAAATTTGTCAAATTGATTGAATTGAGTCCTTTCATTAACTGCACCTTTTGAAAGTTTTAGATTCGGTTGCATTTTTGTGATAACTTTTAAAACTTGATTACACTTTTGGAAACTTTTACGACTTGATTATACATCCGTGACAAGTTTTAAGACTTGATTACACTTTTTGAAAGTTTAAAAACTCAATTATATTTTCTTGACAAGTTTAAAAATTTTCAATGTACTTATCCCTATATATATATATATATATATATATATATATATATTAATACAATTCTGGCAGGACTTATTTAATTCTTCCTATTCTCAATTGAAAGTTTTGTCCGAGTATTTTCATTTTATTCAGCTTCACATTTTTGTTTGAATATCAATCTTATGTTTCTTCTATTGGGGTGTTTATTTATTTTTGCTGCTCTAGAAATTGGTCACTGGACATGTACACTTTTCTAAGAAGGCCGCCTATGAGATATATATTATATCTTTTTCCATTAACTTTCACTTTGTAATAAATTTAAAACCTAAGATAACATGCAAATAAATGGTATACTGTCACGAATCTTTAATAATATAACATGTAAGACTCTAGAACCTTTCTTACCGTGGATGACAGTCAATCGATTATGTCATTGGGCGTGTTTGAACTCTCAACCAAAGCTTGTCTCTTGCTTCTGTTTTGGATTTTGTCGTTCGGTTATGAATCGGAGAATGGAAAGGTGAATCGAATGGAATTTGACCCTTTTATATGTAATTCGAAGTTGGGTTTCATTCCCTCGTTTGTATTGACCGATGCACGGCCATGTTAACTGTCGAATTTTAGAGGCTTAGGAACTGATTTAGGCGGTTCGCCATTGAATTTTACCGAATCTGACTGGGTGATGGCTTGCCGATTGTTAAATGCACGTGGAGCTTTCCCAGAATCAACGGATTGTGAGAGACCAAGAGAGGAAATTGGGATGATTTAGCTTAATCTGTTTCAAGGAATTGAGAGGAGATTCCTTTCATGAATAGATGCATAGTTGGTGTGCGAGCTGCTGTGGTGTTTCGAGTTAAAGCGTGATCAACAATTAAAGCAAGATTGTTGAACTCGACGACCATAATGGGTTGGAGAGTCCGTAAATATCTTTAAGATTCTCATCACTCACTGTTATCCTTTTTCCTGTATTGTTATGGTAGTTAAAGGATTTCTTCAAAAATTCTTGATTTTCTTTTCCCTGGCCAATGTATTATTTGGAATTAGCATTTCATTGTTTTGCTGTTGGATAGTGAGGGATAGAGCCTGCGTAATTGAAAATATATCCTTAAGGCTTTAATTTTTCTGAAATTAAAAAGCTACTAAAGGTATCTTTGTTCTTGGTTTTGGGCTTAGATCTCTTGATTTATCTTGGTATCTCCACAAAAGCTCTATTCAATTAGCTTTGTTGGATCGTTCAGTGCAATTCATTATACATCTATGTATTATCCCCAAGATATTTCTATGATAAAACGTAATCGTGGATCCATTAGAACTTACCTACGTGGATCTTACTTGGACATTGATATTTACCTGTATTAATCATGTAGAGTTTTTCCTTTGATTAGCATAAGGAGATGGCAAATGCCGAAGACATTCAGCCTCTTGGTGTTGATAATGGATTTGGCATGGTTAAGGTGAGAATATTGATGCACCGGTCCATTGCTATGGGCTTTCCTGGAGTGCATGGTGGTATTTGTGCTCACGTAATAACCTGAATTTGACAGGCTGGTTTTGTTGGAGATGATGCTCCAAGGGTTGTCTTCCCCAGTATGGTTTGTCGATCGAGGCACCCCGTTGACATGGTTAGTATGGGCCACAGGGTTGCTTATGTTGGAGATGAGGCCCAATCTAAAAGGGGCATGCTTACTTTGAAGTACCCTATGGAGAGTGGAATTGCCAGCAATTGGGACGATATGGAAAAGATCTGGCATCACACTTTCTACATTGAGCTACGTGGGGCTCTCGAAGAACGTTGGATGCTCCTTATTTAAGCAACCCTCAACCCAAAAAGCAACCGGGGAGAAGTTGCCATTGATCATATTTGAGACGTTTGACCCTGATAGTGTTGTCAAAGTTAACATGAAGACATAATGAGAGAGTTGATTTAATAAATGCAAGGTGTATAGATGGGGATGAACTTTCACGCGGAAACTTATCAAGAGAGTTGATTTAATAAATGCAAGATGTATATATAGGGATGGGTTCTTCAACGTGGATTTTTTTGATTTGATTTGATTTGATTTTTCTTTTTTCTAACCGCATCCTGACCTTAATAGCATACTTGACGTGTAACCTAAAGATTTATCCTTTTGAAGGTCCAAAGCAAACATGATATGAACCATAGTCGGCAAAAATCAAACGAGAAGGTTGCATCTCAGAAAAAAGGCAAATGAATATAACCTCTCAACTTCCCACGTTGACCAAATTTCAGCTTTAATTGGGACATTCGGAAGGTCCAAAGCGAACATGACATGAACCATAGTCGAGAAAAATTCTACATGAGGGTTGCAGCTTGAAAAAGACAAATGAATATAATTTCTTGAGAGTTTTCTCAGCTAGTTCTCTGTTCCTCTCTCCAGAACATTGCTCCTCAATCACATGAATCCATTCCACCAAAGAAAAAAGAAAATCACATGTATCCACTCTCAGAAACCCCAATCCAGCATACAAAAGACCAAAAAAAATGCGACTTCTGAGTTGGTCGGTTTCTCTCTTAATTTTCAACATCTACTCCGGAATAAGAAGGCCCGCTCTAAAATTACAGCAGTCTGAAAATGGTAAGTGGAGACATTCTTCGAACATGGGACGCGCTTCTTCCCCATTAGACGTCTCCCACACGACTTATGTCCATCTAATTGTAGTGCTCATCACAGCTCTCTCTAAATAAGGTCCATTCACGAAATTTTCGAGTGGAATAATGTTTTCTTTTTCTAGTTGGCTATAATATGTAGTCGGTCAACTATGCAACAAATATTACGTAATATTTCTAGCGGAATAATGTTTTATTTTTTTTATTGGTTTTGAAGTTTCCCGTAATCATTTAAGTGACTGCAAGTACAAATAAGGTCCATTCTTGAAGTCTGAGGGGAAAGTTCCTGTTAACCATCTCAAATTGATTCTTGCTTCTGCCTTCTTATCTTGAACCAGGAAAACACTAAGAGAGACAGAGAGGGAGAGAAAATGTCAAGGACTGAGCAAGTTGTTTTAGAGGAGCTTGAGGAATTGGATAAGAGGATAGGGCGTCTCAGATCGGAGCTCGACACTATCGAGAATGCCTTTTTGCGTGATAGGCGGGCAGAATATCAATCACCCGGAAGCCCACATGGCAGCGACGCGAGCCAGAGTGCAGGAAATTCGAGAAGACATCACCCGGGCAGCCCGCAAGGCAGCGACGCAAGCCAGAATGCGGGAAATTCGAGAAAAGATCATCCGGGCTGAATTTGAACGTGATGTGCTCATCGCAGAAGCCATGGACTTAATGGCGTAACGATCTTCTCCTCTAAGATCGAGTATACGTTTGCTTTTACGGGCATCCGAACGTTAAGAGAAGCATAGTGGGGTCTGGGGTTTTATTGGATAAGGTTGTAAGAATGGTATACTTATATAGTTGGGAGAATAATTGTTTCTTGGATATGGTTCTTGAACTTCAAGATTGATAATAGTGTTTTCTTGTTTCCTGGTCGTCCGGAGAATAAGAAATAAAGATATATAGAAGTGTTTCTTGGATCCCGCATTGAATATGTTTGGAGTTTCTTTGTTTACAATGCTCACAGCTTTTAAACTCGTAAGTTTAAAGTGTACGGGGCTGTCATACGATTGAAAATATCTTTCATCCATTTCTTTTTATATATGATTCTATATAATTCTTAAGTGTCAGATCATTTTCGTATTTGCCAGTCATTTAGTCGCAATGAGTATGATGCTGGTGAATAGGTGGGAGTAAATGAGGAAGATAAATGGGCATGCACAAGCGGGGAAAAAAATACTGAAGAGAAAAGCTAGGAGAGTAAAATTCGTTAAGAAGTCCCTTAATTTTTAGATCCAACATCTGCTTTTATAAATTTGTGCACTTGAGATCTTTGATGATACACACCTACTGGAGATTACATATCCTTCAATCTTCCCCAAAGAAAAGCATAATAATACTTGAGTATGTCATAGAAAAGAAATGTATATAGACGAACTTCAAGTATATTGAATTATATAATTACGCATTATGTATTGTCTCGAAAGTCCAAATACAGTTTCCACGTGAAAAATTGTCTTTGCTGGTGCAGTGGAAAAAAAATGTTGTATGATCTAATAATTAATTTATCCAACATGGAACTCACATAATTAATTGTCGAGACGGCATCGGTCCACAAGCTCCGAAATCTTTTGCTAGAGATCATTTAGGTGATCACCCCCGTCTTTAGTCTTGACCGCCGAATCGTCCACATAACATTCGATGATATAGTGGAGCAAAGTCCCCAGGGAGGAAAGTCATGAACGTTGCGCCCGCTTTCTTTGAACCTAAAATGTATAACTTTGTATCAGAATATTCCCCTGGGAATTATAAAGGCCATCGTTTCCTCTCCATCATTTGGATCCATTCTTGTATTGATTGCTGCCGGAATATCCATTCTAATCCATAGCTCGGCGATAGGCAAAAGGAATGTGTCCTTTGGACTGGCATTGGTTAAGTCTATAAAGTTAACAAAACACTCTAACATTGGTCATTCTTCTTTTTTGCTGGAAAAATATTTCCAAGCCGAGCAGGGTATTCATTTCAGTAACTTTGATAAGTTAGTCGAATTCAGCTACTAGGTCCAGATGAAAAGAATTTGGTTTCTGCACGAATATTCAACTAAGATAACATCTGTTTCTCTTGTCAGCCGGTGACTAGTTATATAAAAGTAGATAACATGCACATGCACGTGCCCATAGACGTGCAGATTCCCTCTTTTATCAACACAGGTAATAAATCCAAGATGTATAAATAAAGATGAGTTCTTCTAGTGCTTACGTCAAAAGCCCATATATATCCGCATTGAACAAGAATGCCTTGGATTAGAAGTACGTAGTTTTGTGAAAGTTAACGCGGAAACTTGATAAGAGCGTTGATTTAATACGTGCGAGATTTATAAATAAGGATGGGTCCTTCAACAGAGGTTTTTCTATTTGATTTGATTTTCCATTTTTCTAACCACTTCTTGATCCCACTCGTTTTCTTTTGTATGGCCAAGAACAGAAGTCCTTTGCCTTTGCAAGACTCCTTCAAGTCATACCCACAAGCACTAGAGACTCGTTGATTTAATTTTTTTGCTGACAACTTGTGAATTTAATTCTATGTACCGCAACTGCTATCCCTGTCCACAATGTGAATAGCTTTAATGTGGACTTTTTTTTACCTCTCCATTGAGCTAGCGATCACTAACTCAAATATAACATGGCACAAAATATCTTAAGAGCAAAATAATTAGCAACACTTAGCCACACTTCCTGAGTAGTTAAAGATTTGATCATACCCAAGTAGCTCGTGGTACAAAGTGTGACTCCTAAAATTCATTTTTCCCCGATTCAATCTCATGTGGTACTTCCTAACTAATAGAAATGTTCCCCCGTGATTTTACTCTTCACTAACGTATAATCAACACATGACTCCGTATTCCTTTTCTAGTGTCAACAAAACTTTGCTTGCCCGCCTTTGGTACGTCGCGAGTTCGAAGGGCATCGGGCGAGTATAACCTTGATTGGTGATAAGTGACGTCTTTTCCTCATATTTCAAGGCCAGTCGTATTTAGTTTTACCTGCATCTAAGGACAGTAGTTTGTCGCCGTCCGTTGAATCTACCGGTTGCTTCGTCCGGGGCAAGGCGTAGTTGCCTTTCGGACAAGCTTTATTCAAGTCCGTCAAATCAAGGCAAATTCTGCGCTTTCCACTGCTCTTCTTCAGGAGCACCACATTGGCCGACCACTCCAGATAGTTCAGTTTCCGATGAAGCTTTGCCTTCTTCAATCTTGCCACTTTGACTTGAATCGCATCTTGCCGATAAGGGGCAAGTTTCTCTTTTCTTGTCCTACAAGGACTTTATCCCGTTCAACGTTCGAATGGGAGCACATTATCGTGGGCTCGGTTGCTTGCATATTTGTTGGTACCCATGCGAACAAGTCAGCATATTCAGGTACGCATTTGACGACTCGTATTCCACTTCCGAACTATCACGATCCTCCCAAAATGAATTTCGACATGGTTCACGGATCGTTAAGGGCGCGCATGACAACGTTTTTATTTCTCTATTTCTCTATTTCTCTATTCCTCGGAACAAGTTTGCAACAGAAATCCGTTTGGTAACACAATTTCATTTTTTCTATTTATAGAACAAATTTCTATTCTAGAAATAAATTTGGAGTAGAAATCAGAAGCTAAAATTTTTAGCTTTTCTACTTCTAGAACAGAAATGAGAAATTAAAACTTTCTTCATTGTTCACTCTCGTCATAGGCCGTCGCCCACCCGCCACCCATGGGATGCCGAACACCCATTGTCGGTTGCTGGCCGCCCACCACCAACCCCCTGCCATCGGCTGCCCGCCACTAAACGCCGGCCGTCGGCCATCAAACTCCAACCGCTCGTCACCTATCGTCGGCTGCCGGATGTTGGACGCTCGTTGGTCGTTGGCCGCTCATCGCCAACCACAGGACGCTGGAGGCCCATCGTCGACCATCGGATGTCCCTCGCCGACTGCTTGCCGGTCGCCACCGGCCGCCAGATGTCGACTGTCGGACTTCGGCCGTTAGTCACCCACCGTCAGCCACTGGTCTCTGGTGGTGGACGTTGGATGCCGGACGCTAGGCACCAGACTCTGGATGATGGCCACTGAACGTTAGACTCTGACCACCTACCATCGATTGTCGAACGCTAGACGCCGATTCTTGGACGTCAGATTCCGGCCACCGAATGCCAGCCGTCACCGCTCCTAGAAATAAAAAATTTATTCTCTTATCAAACGAATTTTTACTCTAGAATTAGAAATTCTGAATTGTCATCAAACATGTTTCTTTGCTTAGAAACTCGTCCATGGAATAGAAATTGAGAAATCGATTTTTGGTTAGAAATTGCTTTCTATTCCAGAAATTTTGTCATGCGCGCCATAAGTGGCCACGAATGTCTCTATGGAAAAGTGGTACTTAACTTCTCAAACCCTAATGACCGTAACTTAAATTGAAATAAAATTCATAAGCTAGTCACATTTATCATAATCCACATCGAAATGACTTATGATTAAGGCCAACAAGTGTAATACAATGGAGCAATAACAACGATTCAAAGTATACTCACAAGAAAAAGATGAATGAAAATGAAACACCAAGAATTCTAACTTGAATATGCTCAAAAAACGAATCACGTTTAACAATGAACCCTTCCGCGTTTATGATTTGGGTTGCAAACATGTTTAGCGAATGAACATTTTGATCAAATCAATAAGTGGTTAGTAGGCTTATGCACTTAAATTAATCAAAAAGATTGGAAGCAAAAGTTCATATATTTACCTTCAAAAAACCAAAGGCAAGGACCGGTCTTGATGCATGGATTCATTGCCTTGCGGACACCGAACTCTCATGTTGATTCTTCAAAGTTCTCACCTTCAGCCCTAGGAGTAGCTAGGCATGTTACCGTGAGTATCTGAGTTCGTGATCGTGAGGGGCCCATTTAGCCCTAATTAGGGATCCCATTTACTTCTTTATAGTTTGGATAATTTCACTCTTAACAGGCTCATTTTCTTAGTGACAATCCAGATCCAGAATCAATTTTGTCAAATTCAAATGGGAGTATTTCAATTTGATAAATTTAGCTTACTTGAACATTGAAAATTCAAGCTAATGTGCTTCAATTGATGCAATTCAAGTCGACCCATTCTAAACTAGTGTTCAATTTCATAAATTGGTGTTCAATTTGATCATTGGACCTCAATATCATTTTGTTGTCTAATTTGTACCATCATGTAAATGTCGATTTGAATTCATTAGGTCACCTCAAATTCAATTGATCAGACCAATTGATATTTTATTATATCAATTGAATTCGATTGCGATCAATTTGGTGATTGGGAGTGGAAATTGCATAAATGCGCTAATGGATTAGAAAATCTAGAATTTGTGTACCCATTAAATCCAAGTGCAATTGATGCTATTCATGAGGTGATTAGGCAATTTAAGTCAATTAAGGTGTTGATAAAATGTTCGATTGATTTAATTTGGGAAAATTTAAATTAGTTATTTTCAATTTAGCCCAATTCTCTTTCAATTTGATAGAACTTCCTTACAATTTGCATAGAAGTTTGAACTAGAGACTAGTCGAACCGGTTTAGACTGGTCTGAGCAGCTTCCGACAAGTTCCAGCCATTTCTCGGCCAATTTTTGGTAGCTAGCGGCCACCATGAGTTGGCCATCCTCTTTGCCAACTAACCCTTATCCATTATGCATGAAATTACAAAAATGTCTAGAGTGTGAAATTACGAAAATGCCCTTGAATAATGAAATTGCTAAAAAGCCTTGGTTAGTCAACCAATGAAGAGGCAATCTTGACCATTCATTTATTCCTTTAACTTGGCTATCCAAGATGACAAGTCGTCTATCCAAGTGATCACAATTAAGCCAATGAGAAGATTGCTTACTTAGCAAGACTCATTTAGAGTTTTTAGATCAAACCAAAGGCTAGGATTTCATCTAGAGGGGAGTATATAAATATTTTGCCACTAAAATTTGAAGGGGGTTTATTCTTAAACACACACACACATACACACGCACGTATGCACGCGCACGTGTGCTCTCTCTCTCTCTCTCTCTCTCTCTCTCTCTCTCTCTCTCTCTCTCTCTCTCTCTCTCTCTCTCTCTCTCTCTCTCTCTCTCTCTCTCGACTAAGCAAGTGGCCAAAGCCTTACTTGCTATCCATTGGCAAGCCATTGCTTTGTACCAGCAATCCACCACATGAATCTTCGGCTTGCCCCCTCATCAGTCGTAACACTCGACACTGACGTTTTCTGCTGGAGACCACGATCCAACGCCATTTCTCTTTTGGCCCAATGCTCGTGCTTCACACCAGTGATTCCATCAGGCGGTTCTGGATCTTCCTCCGATAGTCGATGATGGTCCATTAGCATTCCGATCCTTGTGATGCCAATCCTCAATGAGTCCTTGAAGTTTTCGTGGTCAAGACCTAGCTCAGATCTTCACAGGACCTACTCCAATTCCTTAATCTTCTTTGATTGTTCATTTTAAGCTCAATCAAACTTGTTCTCACATCTTGTTTTTGTGCAATTTATTCAAATTTTAGGAGCTATTCTCCATCCCATCATGAGGATCATTAGTGGCGGAGTAGCTCTATTGAGCTTGAGATTGATCATGCTAAAGGTAGGTGTTCCTTAGAACTCTTAAAATATGTCCGATGAAGCAAGATCCGTCCATAACGATTTGAGGATCGTTTATGAGGGTTTGGGGCTAGGACTTGCGTTAGAAATGGCTAGGGATCATGATAGAATGGCCTAAATCGATTATTTGATGTTTGATCGTTTGATTGTTGATGATTCATTGTTCTGAAAAGTTCGTATGCCTTCTAGACCAGAAAGCTTTGATTGAGGATATGAGCTATTATATGACCATATCTAATGAAAGTGTGTCCTTGACATTTGTAAAGCATGTTTTAAGCCTTGATTTGATATATTATGTGTGACATCCCGATTTTCCAATTCTGGTTTCAATTGAATAAGTCGGGCATTTCATCTTCGCGTCTATAGCTTTCTTCTCTGAGTTGGCCACTCATGAGATAACTAGCCTATCAGGTGAAGCCGTTAAGGAATCTAAACGCAATAGACTTGAGAATTCGACCAGGAAACGACTGCTCGACCGTATTAATCTGCAAGGGTCATTACGGCACAGACCGATTAGAGACCGGAGATAGGTCGATTCAACAGAACCATGTAATTCAGTGTGGGTGATTCCACCTAATTGCATAATTCTTGTTGATCGGCACTAGACCGATTTCTCTGTCGTTTTGGTACCCTGTGTTCGTATTTGAAACCTTGAGATTTCTATGACAACCAAGAGTTGCCAATGTGTCGAAGATGCACTTTGTGGTTTGAAAATAATCAACCACGGGTCAATTGCACAGAAAATTCCTAAAAGCCACCCGGTAGATTAGGACGCGCTAAAGTCGCGCCAGATTGAAATTAAGCGTGAAATTGAACCTGATTACAGAAATTGGAAGTTCTGTCAAGTCACAATTCATTTTACGAATGTCGACTCATCTCTAGAAGATTTTTCTACAAACCGAGATTTTTGGCAGAAAAGCAAAGTAAGGCCGTTTTTGTTCGAGATTGTCAGATGGCCGTTTTTAATCGAATCTTTGGGATGCAAGTTGGATCACTTGATGGGGAAAAGTCATAAGAAGGTTGAGGACACATGGGTTGATTTAATTGAGCTTCAATTGGATGGAATTGAGTGAGAATTGATTGAATTTGATGTACAAATACTCAAAATTCGTATGCCAAGGGCCAAGGGACTAATTGCACCTATTAACAAGCTTGTAGAGGAAGCTTGAGGAGAGAGAGTGGCTGAGGTCATGTGATGTCATGGTGGGGGCAAGAGGAATGAGGTTCGAGACAAGTGTTGAGCTCTATTGAGCCACCAAGGAGGCCCCTCTTGGTGATCATCTTCTTCCTCTTTTCTTGGCTTTCTCCATTGTTGAGGAAGAGAGGAAGCTTGGAAGAACCAGAGGAAACTGAGCCATCAGCCCTCTCCATCGTCGTACGCCCGCCGGAGCTCGAGCAGCCACCGTCGACCGCTGTTTCCCCCTCTGTTTTCTCCTCGTTCCAATTTCTGCTCCAGCCGACCTTTCGCCAAAGATCCGAGTAAAAAGTTAACTTCCCGGTTGAAGCAGAGAACGAGCCACCCTCTGTCGCGAAGAGCACATCCAAACAGTTCAGGAGGACTTGACGGTGCCCAAAAAGAAGCCCTGTAGCCTCCCGAAATTGGGCACGAAGGAACGGCCCGCCGGACCGTCTGGAACCGCCTGTTTCGCCTGTTTCGCGGTTTTCAGCCATTTTCTCCCCATTTCGACTCTACCTCCACCCATATCAACCACCAGCAGGTCCCCCTTGACCCTCGGGAGCCACCGGTTGCCAACTACCCGCTCGCCGGAACTCCGATCGGCCCGTTTTCGCCGTTGAAGTTGCTGGTTTCTTCTCTGCAGTTCAGCCCAGATCAGAAGCAGAAAGACAGCAAAGCCTTGGAGACTTCGAGGCCCATTTTTGGTGTCTTCCCGGCCTTGGTTGGTGTCGCCGCCTTGAGGTTTATCGACCGCCTTGGCGCCGTGGTCGCCGTGAACTCACCGGAGCGCAAAACCGGTGAGTTTATCCTCTAAACCTTGCTTAGTAAGTTAATTATGCTTAAGGGGTGTTTAGATTAGTCTAATTAGGTTTAGGTGGTTAGATTAGATTATTTTAATGTAAATTAGATTAGTTGTATGATTAGTTTAATGGATGTTTAATTAGGGCTAATTGTATGATTAAATTAGTGTAATCTTGTTTAAGCCCTAATTAATTATTTCGAATTTATAAATATTATTTTATTATATTATATTATTATAATATAATATTTAATTATTTAATTATTTAATTTTCGGAATTAAATTTAATTATTTAATAATTTTGAAAATTTTGCCGGGATGGTAGGTTGTTAGAACTTCGCACCGATCGCAATGAGACGGTCAGTTTTGTATGTTAAATTGAGAAATTGAGTGGAAATGATGATTATGGTTGATAATTCCAAGTGTGGAATTGAGTGATATTGATGAAGTTGTGGTATTTAACTTGAAAATACCCGGTGTTGGCTTTTAGCACCGTAATTGGTTTGTATGACTAGTTTAAATCGTTGGTTGTTATTGAATTGAATATCTAGTTCTATGGTTTATTATTGAATGATCAGCTTTGGGGAGCATTTGTTTATATATATGTATCAGCTTGGGCGAGCAATTATGATATACATATATATATTGCAGCTTTTGGTGAGCTATTATATGAGCATCAATATCAGCTTGTGTGAGCATCATTGTCAGCTTGTGTGAGCACTATATATCAGCTTGTGAGAGCAATGATCGTTTATCAGCTTGTGAGAGCAACGATCCATTTATCAGCTTGTGTGAGCTATCATCTATGTATATATCAGCTTGTGCGAGCTACCATCTATATCAGCTTGTGAGAGCATTGCATCCAATTCAGCTTGTGCGAGCCGTAATTGTATTGATGGATGAATAGATGGTATGGTTTAATAGATTATATGAATTGATAGATGTGTGGATCGTATGATATCAATTGGATTTACTGAATTGATAGACCGATGGGTATTTCAGTAGTTTCAGCTTGTGCGAGCATTGTTGAATATGAATTGTATTGACGTGCAGGAAAGGACTGAGGCAAGGTAAGTCCTCCATCCTATTTGTGTGGCTAGAGCGCCCTGAGGCGTATTTTCTTCCTAATCGAGTCTTAGAGGGTAGGACTCGCTGAGACGTAGTCTCATCCCGGTTTGGGGAAAATATTTTCAGGTCCTTAGATGGCGGTCGTGGAGGACTCGAAGCCATGGACATTTGTGGAGGTCGAGACCGAAGAATCGGCGAACGTGTCTGACAAGTTGGTCATAGGACAGTTCCCTAGTTGTTGAGCCTGTCTATTTTGTAGACAATCCAGTGTTGTATATAAACCTATGTGTTTATAAGAAGGCTTGTTTGGTTGTGATTGATTGCCTGTTTTTCTATCCCAAGTTAAATGTTGTCAGGGGATTTGTTTCGCTTTCGCATGTGCAATAAAAATGAATGGGTCGGCGATGCGTCCTGGGAAGTCGCATAATTTTATCGACCAGAGTGGGATGTACGCGTGCTCGAGGTTTGGGGCGTGACATCCCCGTTTAAGTGGTATCAGAGCGGGTCTGTGAATGGAGTGATAAGGTGCGATTGTTTATGGGATAGTTAGTAGGAATGGCTTTTAATTCATGCTGGTGCATGTGTCTGATAGTTGTTTTGTAAATTGTTTGGTGAGGATCACTCAAATTCTAATCTGGGATTAGAATTGGGAAACAGGTTTCTGTAAAGATCCTGTAGATGAGTGATCAGGAGCAGAGGTCTCCTTGAGAGAGAACCTTTAGACCAGTTACTCGGGGTGGTATGCCGATAGGGATTGGTACCCGAGGTGGTCGTGGTGGAGCACTGGCTCAGACCAGCGCGTGTGTAAGAGTACCGTTGCAGGTCGGTACTAGTGTAGTAGCATCGAGCGATCCTAAGTTCAATGGGATCGTTCAGGCGCTAGTGTTCCTTGGAAGCTTGTTGGGTCAGTAAGGTCAGGACCGAGCCACCGTTGTTGCCGCTGTTACTAATGCTGCCAGTGCTGTCGCTGTTGTTGTTGCCGCGCTTGTTGAGGCCCAAGCTAGAGTTGTGATCTGGGAGCAAGTCGTTGCATTTGAGTCGAGGTTCAGATTCAGTAGAGATGGAAACCAGTTTGAGAAGGAGCTGGTGATTGGAGAAAAGTATCCCATTTCCGTCCAACTGGAAATGTGGGATGGTTAGGTCAGCAATGGATCAGAATGGAGTATGTCGTGCTAACGGAAGCCAACATGGATTAGCCCCGTGTCCTGGTAAGATGGGTGCTTGTTTTATGTGTGACCATCAGGGTTACCTAGCAAGAAACGGTCTTAGAAAGCCGATGGGACAGATCAAAAGGAGTGCGCTATAGAACGCATCGCAGGGTTTTTAGAATAGGCCTTCAGTACAAGAAAGAGTGCATGCTGTCACTTGACAGTAAGCAGGGGACTCATTGATTGTGTGTCAAGTTTGTGAAAAGAAGCGTGAGTCAGCCCGGTGACCAAGTACAACGGAAGCATGCTTTGAATGTGGCCAGCATGGCCATTGGGCTAGGAACTGTCCGTGTAAGTCCAAGAGGACTCGAGCATCGCTACCGCCGACAGGACGCCACTAGGATGGTGAAAGGAATATGAGTGGATTGACCATGCATTGATCAAGGGAAGAATGTTTTTGAGGAGTTATTGTCAGAGTAGCGCAGCTGGATTTTGAGTGAAAGTTGTGGAGTTTCCGTTGTTGTAATAAAGTAAAATGAAGATGAATCTCTGACTATAGTTGTACCTGAAGGGTTTGCTTATATATGACCTGGAAGTCATTTATAAAAAGGTTTGACTCAAGGAGCTTTCTGTTGTTTTGAATCGTGGTAGTGATATAATTCAGTTTGTTCAGTTAGCGTACGAAAGTTTTGAATTACTGAAAGTCAAGAAGGACCTTCGATCCCTGTTATTCGTCACTGAAGACGACCTGGATCTGGTTGTTGGTTGCCAAATCTATATGGCAACTATAGTGGATGCAACAGTTGAGGGACCAAGTAAGGAGAACTTAGCCGTAGTACAGAGGTTGTCTGAGGTGTTTCTTGAAGAACTGCCAAGTCTGCTGTCAAGAAGGGAAATAAAGTTCATGATTGAATTAGCAACCGGATTAGAGCCCGTCCCTAAGGCTCCTTACTGGATGGCTTTATCTGAGTTGAAAGAATTGACGGTGGAAATGTAGGAATTGTTAGATAAGGGATTCTTACGTCCCAGTGCATCACCTTGGGGAGCATCAGTCCTGTTTGTGAAGAAGAAAGATGGTTCGTTGTGTTTGTGCATCGATATTCTCCAAGATCGACTTGAGGATAGAGTATCATCAGTTGAGGATCAGGAAGAAAGACATACTGAAGTTAGCATTTCACACTTAATACGGCAATTTTGAGTTCACTGTATTATCGTTCGGTTTGATGAACCCTCCAGCTGTTTGTATGGATCTGATGAACAGAGTGGTCATTGGGTACTTGGATTAGTTTTGTGATCGTGTTCATTAAAGTTATCTTGGTGTGTTCAAAGAGTGCTGAGGAGCACGAGAGACATTTGAGGATGGTACTTCAGACCTTGAGGACTCTTGGATTTTACGATAAGTTTAGCGAGTACGAGTTTTGGATGACTCGTGTTGCGTTCCTAGGTCATGTGATTTTAGGAGAAGGAATCTCCGTGGACCCTGTCCAAGATTGAAGCAGTGAACAGTTGGACGAGATTGACTAACAGTGAAAGAGATCAGAAGTTTTCTGGGTTTAGCAGAGTGTTACAGAAGGTTTGTGGAAGCGTTTTCAGCCTTAGCTTAGCCGTTGACTCGACTACTGAAGAAAGAAAAGAAGTTCATGTGGACAGACAAGTGTGAGCGTAGTTTTCAAGAGCTTAAGAAGAGGCTAACTACCGCACCTGTGCTGACCATACCGTATAGTCCTGGAAGTTATGAGATCTACAGTGATGTGTCGTTTAGAGGACTGGGTTACGTGCTGATGCAACATGGTAAGGCCGTTGCATACACGTCCCGTCAGTTGAGATCTCATGAGCTGAATGAACCGACGCATGACTTAGAACTTGCAGCCATCATTTTCGCTCTGAAGATTTGGAGGCATTATTGGTATGGAGAAAGATTCCAGATCTTCAATGACCATAAAAGTCTCAAGTACGTATTCTCTCATGAAGAGTTGATTATAAGACAAGGTCGCGGGATGGAACTCCTTAAGGTTTATAACTGTGATATCTTCTATTACCTAGAAAGGCGAATAAGGTCCCAGATGCGCTGAGTCGGAAGTCTTCAGTCGCTTGTATGATTGGTCAAGGAATGGACTTTACTTGAGAAAGTTCGAGATTCGGTTTTCAAATCTAAGGTAGGCCACCTTTCGAATCTTATGGCCACCCTTAGAATTGATCCGGAAGTGCAGATCAGAATCAAGACGCTTCAGTGGACAAATTCAGAGTGGAACGATTCGGAGATTCAGAAGATTCTGTAAGAGAATACAGATGAGAGAAAGGTTGATTTTCAAATTTCTGAGAACGGAACACTAAGGTTCCGAGGACGATTGTGTGTACCTGATGGTACAGTGATTAAAGAAGAGATCTTATCAGAAACTTGTCGTAGCAGCTTCAGCTTTGTCCAGATAGTACGAAGATGAGTCAGAATTTGCATCAACAGGATTAGTAGACCGTTGTAAAGACAGATATCACTGACAGGTCGCAAGTGTCAGATGTGCTATCAAGAGAAAGCACGGTTTTGCAATTCGAGAGGACCTTTGTAATCTCTCGATATCTCCGTGAGGAAGTGGGAAAACGTCACAACGGAAGATGTGATAGGTCTTCTAAGAAGTCAGTGTGGTAATAATTTCATTTCGTGTAGTAATTGACAGATTGATGAAATCAGCCCACCTTGTGGCTGTGTGGAAGGATCTTGATTTGATTAAGCATGCAGAGGTGTTTGTGCATAAGATAATTCGTTTGCATAGAGTGTCAGTGTCAGAGTTATATCAGATCTTAACCAGAGGTTCCCAGTTTCAGCAGATCAATCAGATGGTTCCTTTTTGAGGCAGTGCAGAGCAGAGTGTGCAGAACTTCAGTTGTTGAGTTGAGGTCAGAGAATGAAAGGTTGCAGCCCAGAGTCAGTATAGCAGTCAGCGAATGTAGTTGCGAATATCGGTGACAGATTAAGGACCGCTCAGAGCCGCCGGGAAATTCACGCAGTTAAGCGTCGAAAACCTTTGAATTTTCAGGTTGAGAATCCTATTCATCCTTGGATGTCGCCTAGAATAGGGACATCTCAAATTGTTAAGAAAGGAGAGCCGGAATTGTTTAATGGTGGAATATTTCACATTTGGGTTCAAATAGGAAATTTGGCCTTAAATAGAAAAAGAAAGCAGTTTGTAGGACCGTCGGCGCCTCTAGCCGAGTGGTACCCAGGATGAAGCCACAGGTCCGAAGTCGGGAGTTCGAATCCCAGATGCAGCAGTTAGCCGCTTTGTGGAAAAATAAAAAAAAAATAAAAGAAAAGAAAAAAAAAAGAACCAAAATTTTTGCAGCTTTCATTTTTGTAAAATTGGACAAGTGCTTAGCCTTTTTGGGAATCAAGAATTGGTCTAGTCAATTTGGAAATGTTTCGGTAGCACCGAGGATCTTGGATAGCAATGCGAAGCAAAATGAAGGAGCAGAATTAATGAGACGACAATACCCCACCATTTTGAAGAAGAATTTTAATGGTTTAAATTTCGAGGACGAAATTTTTATAAGAGGGGAAGAGTTGTGACATCCCGATTTTCCAATTCTGGTTTCAATTGAATAAGTCGGGCATTTCATCTTCGCGTCTATAGCTTTCTTCTCTGAGTTGGCCACTCATGAGATAACTAGTCTATCAGGTGAAGCCGTGAAGGAATCTAAACGCAATAGACTTGAGAATTCGACCAGGAAACGACTGCTCGACCATTTTAATCTGCAAGGGTCATTACGGCACAGACCGATTAGAGACCGGAGATAGGTCGATTCAACAAAACCATGTAATTCAGTGTGGGTGATTCCACCTAATTGCATAATTCTTGTTGATCGGCACTAGACCGATTTCTCTGTGGTTTTGGTACCCTGTGTTCGTATTTGAAACCTTGAGATTTCTATGACAACCGAGAGTTGCCAATGTGTCGAAGATGCACTTTGTGGTTTGAAAATAATCAACCACGGGTCAATTGCACAGAAAATTCCTAAAAGCCACCCGGTAGATTAGGACGCGCTAAAGTCGCGCCAGATTGAAATTAACCGTGAAATTGAACCCGATTACAGAAATTAGAAGTTCTGTCAAGTCACAATTCATTTTAGGAATGTTGACTCATCTCTAGAAGATTTTTCTACAAACCGAGATTTTTGACAGAAAAGCAAAGTAAGGCCGTTTTTGTTCGTGATTGTCAGATGGCCGTTTTTAATCGAATCTTTGGGATGCAAGTTGGATCACTTGATGGGGAAAATTCATAAGAAGGTTGAGGACACATGGGTTGATTTAATTGAGCTTCAATTGGATGGAATTGAGTGAGAATTGATTGAATTTGATGTACAAATACTCAAAATTCGTATGCCAAGGGCCAAGGGACTAATTGCACCTATTAACAAGCTTGTAGAGGAAGCTTGAGGAGAGAGAGTGGCTGAGGTCATGTGATGTCATGGTGGGGGCAAGAGGAATGAGGTTCAGACAAGTGTTGAGCTCTAGTGAGCCACCAAGGAGGCCGCCTCTTCAGCTGATCATCTTCTTCCTCTTTTCTTGGCTTTCTCCATTGTTGAGGAAGAGAGGAAGCTTGGAAGAACCAGAGGAAACCGAGCCATCAGCCCTCTCCATCGTCGCACGCCCGCTGGAGCTCGAGCAGCCACCGTCGACCGCTGTTTCCCCCTCTGTTTTCTCCTCGTTCCAGTTTCTGCTCCAGCCGACCTTTTGCCAAAGATCCGAGTAAAAAGTTAACTTCCCAGTTGAATCAGAGAACAATCCACCCACCGTCGCGAAGATCACATCTAAAACGTTCAGGAAGACTTGACGGTGTTCAAAAAGGAGCCCTGTAGCCTCCCGAAATTGGGCACGAAGGAACGGCCCGCCGGACCGTCTGGAACCGCCTGGTTCCGCCTGTTTCGCCTGTTTCGCGGTTTTCAGCCATTTTCTCCCCATTTCGACTCTACCTCCACCCATATCAACCACCAGCAGGTCCCCCTTGACCCTCGGGAGCCATTGGTTGCCAACTACCCGCTCGCCGGAACTCCGATCGGCCCGTTTTCGCCGTTGAAGTTGCTGGTTTCTTCTCTGCAGTTCAGCCCAGATCAGAAGCAGAAAGACAGCAAAGCCTTGGAGACTTCGAGGCCCGTTTTTGGTGTCTTCCCGGCCTTGGTTGGTGTCGCCGCCTTGAGGTTTATCGACCGCCTTGGCGCCGTGGTCGCCGTGAACTCACCGGAGCGCAAAACCGGTGAGTTTATCCTCTAAACCTTGCTTAGTAAGTTAATTATGCTTAAGGGGTGTTTAGATTAGTCTAATTAGGTTTAGGTGGTTAGATTAGATTATTTTAATGTAAATTAGATTAATTGTATGATTAGTTTAATGGATGTTTAATTAGGGCTAATTGTATGATTAAATTAGTGTAATCTTGTTTAAGCCCTAATTAATTATTTTTAGTTAATTAATTATTTCGAATTTATAAATATTATTTTATTAAATTATATTATTATAATATAATATTTAAGTATTTAATTATTTAATTTTCGGAATTAAATTTAATTATTTAATAATTTTGAAAATTTTGCCGGGATGGCCGGTTGTTAGAATTTCGCACTAATCGCAACAGTGCGGTCAGTTTTGTATGTTAAATTGAGAAATTGAGTGGAAATGATGATTATGGTTGATAATTCCAAGTGTGGAATTGAGTGATATTGATGAAGTTGTGGTATTTAACTTGAAAATACCCGGTGTTGGCTTTTAGCACCGTAATTGGTTTGTATGACTAGTTTGAATCGTTGGTTGTTATTGAATTGAATATCTAGTTCTATGGTTTATTATTGAATGATCAGCTTTGGCGAGCATTTGTTTATATATATGTATCAGCTTGGGCGAGCAATTATGATATACATATATATATTGCAGCTTTTGGTGAGCTATTATATGAGCATCAATATCAGCTTGTGTGAGCACTATATATCAGCTTGTGAGAGCAATGATCGTTTATTAGCTTGTGAGAGCAACGATCCATTTATCAGCTTGTGTGAGCTATCATCTATGTATATATCAGCTTGTGTGAGCTACCATCTATATCAGCTTGTGAGAGCATTGTATCCAATTCAGCTTGTGCGAGCCGTAATTGTATTGATGGATGAATAGATGGTATGGTTTAATAGATTATATGAATTGATAGATGTGTGGATCGTATGATATCAATTGGATTGACTGAATTGATAGACCGATGGGTATTTCAGTAGTTTCAGCTTGTGCGAGCATTGTTGAATATGAATTGTACTGACGTGCAGGAAAGGACTGAGGCAAGGTAAGTCCTCCATCCTATTTGTGTGGCTAGAGCGCCCTGAGGCATATTTTCTTCCTAATCGGGTCTTAGAGGGTAGGACTTGCTGAGACGTAGTCTCATCCCGGTTTGGGGAAAATATTTTCAGGTCCTTAGATGGCAGTCGTGGAGGACTCGAAGCCATGGACATTTGTGGAGGTGGAGATCGAAGAATCGGCGAACGTGTCTGACAAGTTGGTCATAGGACAGTTCCCTAGTTGTTGAGCCTGTCTATTTTGTAGACAATCCAGTGTTGTATATAAACCTATGTGTTTATAAGAAGGCTTGTTTGGTTGTGATTGATTGCTTGCTTTTCTATCCCAAGTTAAATGTTGTCAGGGGATTTGTTTCGCTTCCGCATGTGCAATAAAAATGAATGGGTCGGCGACGCGTCCTGGGAAGTCGCATAATTTTATCGACCAGAGTGGGATGTACGCGTGCTCGAGGTTCGGGGCGTGACATTATGAGCTTCAATCGAACATCATTTACTAGATGAAACTTGCTTCGAAATATACGATAAGAATCTAGAAAAATGATAAGCTCTCCTTATTGCTCTATTTTTTTTTATGTACATCGGCAGTTTGTCGAATATTTGTAATTTTTTGTGATGCGATTTTGGTGTCGATGTTTCATGAAATTTGTTCATCACATCCAGATATAGATTACATAAATTTTTCATAAAAATTGAATGTTATTTGGTTGGCACAATCCTCCTTCAATCTTCCGTTTTTGTCTTTAGATTTTGGACTTCTAGCTTGACCTTGTTAGGGAAATCCCTTATGATGTTTTGAAGATGACAAAATAAATCAAAGGCTACTAACGTGTTTATTGGTTGAGTAATAGACTATGTAGATGATAGAACATATGAATGATATTATCAAAGTCTATACTTGGAAGAACCAGAATACTGAACCAAAGTCTATTCTAAAGATTTCCAGACTTCTGTGTCAAAATCTGAAGACTGCCAGACTTTAGTGTCAAAGTCTGTTCTACATCAGAAGTCTGCCAACTCTGACAAATTCCAGACTGAACGTGAATGAAGAACTAGAATATAGACTCTATGCTGAAGCTAAAGTAGAAGGCAGACTATGCTGAAGCTAAAGCAGAAGACAGACTCTATACTGAAGCTGAACTTATTCAGACTATGTTCAAACCTTAAAGTTAAATCTGTTCAGAAGCAGAATATGTTCAGACCCAGATTGTAAAGTCTATTGCACTCAGACTCAAATTGTAAAGTTGATTGCTCTCAGACTTTACATCTAGATTCGACAAAACATAACATAAGCCCAATCATATAACGGCTAGTGATCTGGTTTAGATTCTACATCAAGATTGATTTGATTGACTCAATCTAATTGATTGACAATTAGATCTTGAAGACAAGAACTTTCTATACGAAGAAGCTCTACTTATGGAAACCAAGATTCTGTTTGTATGGGCGATCGGAATCAATTTGGGATTCTACTTTTGTCACTCAACGGCTACCAAATCTTCTAGATACAGATCTGTCCAACGGGTAGATTGGAAGACGATCCTCAAGATACTGTCCAACGGCTAGTTTGGAAGTGGAGGAGTATTTAAGGAGATGAAGGACCGATGCGCAAGTAAGAGACAGAGCGTGGAATTTATAATTCCAAAGTTTGAGCGAACTTCGATCATACACTTATCTTTGGTGAGCTTAAACGTTTGCGATAGTGAGAGAAATACCAAAAGAGTGACTTAGTGAGATAGTGTGATCTACTACTATGTGTTTGCACTCAAAGTTGTAATATTTTGTTGATTGCATAGTGGAATCCACCAAGAAGGCTGTTAGCGTGAGAGAGTGGACATAGGCTTGGTCTAAGTCGAGCCACTATAAATCTTGTGTTCTTATTCTCTTCCTTAACTCTTTTATTTTGTTTGAAGTTTATTTTTTTCCGCATATATTTGCCAAGGTTTAGTTTAAACACCTATTCACCCCCCTTAGGTGTTCATACTAGCACTTTCAATTGGTATCAGAGCCAAGTGCTCGGTTTATAAAAGTGTTTTTACTTTTGAGCTAAAGATCTTCTATGACTAGTATCTTGGCACCAGGACTTATGGAAGGGCAAAGCAACATCAAACCACCATATTTTGATGGAAATGAATACAATGTGTGGAAGAACAAAATGAAAGCATTCCTAACATCTAGAGATCCCTTGCAATGGGATGTTGTGGAAAAAGAAATCAATCCCATTGCTGCATCTACATCAAATATGATTGGCAAAAACAAAGAAACCAAACCCCCCGCTCCTATGTCTCGGACGGAGTTGTCCAAAAGAGAAGCGCTTGATGCTAAAGCCATTTATTCTTTATATTGCGCTTTGTCTCCTATTGAATATAACAAAATTTCTTCATGTGAAACAGCAAAAGAAGTTTGGAAAAGACTTCATGTTACATATGAAGGAGCCGACGTGTAAAAGAGACAAAAGTAAACTTCTTGCTCGGCAAATATGAATCATTCAAGATGAAGCAAGGAGAGTTGATTGGAGATATGTTCAGCCGTTTTACAGAAATTGTAAATGGTTTAGCATATCAAGGTCAGCAAATTTCTTCCCCAATGAAGGTCAACAAACTCTTGCAAGGTCTCCCAAAAGATTGGAACCATGTCAAGACCTCAATCTGGGAAACTCAGAGGATTATGCCACTCTCCGTTGATGAATTGATTGGCACTCTTCAATCCTATGAAGTGGAACAAATCAACGACGAAGATTCCGAAGATAAAAAGTCCATTGCTTTAATATCTAATGCTGATTATGATAATACAGACTCAGAAAATGACATGGACGTCGAAGAACTTTTATGATCAAGAAATTCAAAAAGCTGAGTAGAAAAGGAAGGAAATTTGATGGAAGAAGACAATACAAGCAGAATGGGCAGAAAAGAACAATGAAAGAAGATGATGAACAAGGAAATATATGTTTGATGGCACATTCAAAATCTGAGCCTAACTTAGACACAGACTCAGAATCAGAGTTTGACTCGGACACAGACTCAGAATCCGATGAGGAAATCGAGGTAAGCCATTCAAAAACTCCTCTCAAACTTTCAAAGTATATAAATGAGCTGTGCTTAAATCTCAAATCTTCTCTTAAAAGGATCTCTGAACTTAAAAAGGAAAATTCTTGACTTAGGCAATAGGATCTTTCTCAAAAAGAAAATTTTGAAATTTTGCAAAAGTATTTTCTACAAACAAAAGAAAGTCGAGATTTACTTGTCAAAGAAAATGATTCTTTGAAGAAAGAATTTTCAAATATTTCGACAAGATTTTCAAATGGTTCAAAAACATTAGAGCATATACTTTCTATACAAGTACCTTACAATAATCAGTCGGGACTTAGTTTCAATAAGGAAAGTGATTCTCTAATTGATTTTCCTAAAGTCAAGGAGAGACTTAGACAAAGACCTCCAAAGGCATTTTACAAAAATCATTTTCAAAAAGTGTTTGTAAAACCTGTTGGTAGAAATGCCTTCAAGTGTTCAAATTGTGGAAATTTGGAACACTTTGAGAAAGAATGTCCAAAAGTCTAGAGAACTGTTAAGAAAGATTGGATAAAAACAGCATACTCTACTAACTCTCATGGACCCAAGAAAAATGGGTACCAAAGAAAAGATGAGTTCTTTTTTTGCAGGAAATAAAGGAAAAGAAGAAATTGGTAAGGAATGTTTTTGGGCACATAATTCTCATTATGCTTGAAATTCGATATATCATTGGTTGATTCAGATTTTATAATGATCATATTTTTTGATTTGCTTTATTGAAGAAAGAATCGTGTAATTATTATTCGAGAGTTGAGATTTGATACGTGTGGTTATTTTTTTTGTTGTTGATATTTTGCTTAGAGACAAATGAATTTATTTGGCTTGATTTTATACTCTCAAATTTTATCATATTTTGCCAAATAGAAATCTGTTTTACGTGATATTAATTTATTATGCAAAATATTCTTTCTTAAATACTCAAGGATTTCATTCTCCCTGATTTTATTACACTATGACTAAGAGAGAATTTATTTTTCAAAATATCATTGTGCATAATATTCTTTCTTTGAATACTTTGTTATGTTGAATTTAGAAAGAATATCTGATTATGGAGATTTCATATTTTGCTCTAACAAAATGGAAGGATCCAAATTGATGGATACCAAAAAGGAAATGAGTGCATTGCAAGAAATTCAACAAGGCAAGAATGATTGCAAATCTACACAGATTTTGGTGCAATTAGAAAAGAATCTCAGGCGAAGATTGGTAATGATTTTTTTGGGTATATTTCAAACATATACCATGGGTAAGAGAATATTTTTTATCATCCCGCCTTACAAATTTCTACGTGCATTTATCATAATTTTGGATGATTGTTTATTATATTGCAAACATCTTTTGTCATAAATATAAGGCATTGCAATTTTGGCACGTGATAGAAATATCATCTTTCTTTTTGCGAAATGCATTAATAATAGATTTATGCTTAAGGAAATCTCTTTAATCTTGAAATATATTATTGCATATATATGGATACTCTTGCTATATTCTTAGAAGATGTCTTATATCTAGCAAGTTTGATCTGCAAATCAAAGGAAGATATTACGTGATATTTTTCTACAAAGATTAGTATCTATTAGACAAGATTTTGCAGGTGACAATAGAATCTTCTATATGAATTTTGGAAAGCTCGATCAGAAAATTGTAGAGATTCTGAACTATCTTCTGGAGGCTCAAAGATTCCCTTCCTTGTGCAAAGTTTTTGTAAATATTGTTAAGGAAATCCCTAATGTGTCGTACAAAAGGTTGAGTAGTTCTGAATTTTAATTTTATATATGCTATTCAATTTATTTATTTGAAGAAAGGGCATTATATATTATGTGGATATTATTACAGCTTATTTGTGCAAAAAGTTCGTTAAGATTATGCAAGTTGAATTCGAGAAGAGCTTGATTGAAGAAAATAAATTTTTGCCTTGAATTTCAAAATGCAAGTGATTGTTGCGGATGTTGTTGCTACAAAGGGAATAATGGAAAAATATTATGTTCAACATGCACAAGCAACAATTGTTTCTATTTGCAAATATTGTCATGATGACAGGGGGAGAAAGCGAATCCAAAAATAAAAGAAAAAGAATCGAGACCACCTCAAAAAGGCAACAAATTGAGGGGGAGCATTGATCAATTATGGAAAGATCTTTTTGAATAGATCGTGATCTTGATTATTATGGAAGGAAGGAAAGGTAAATGTGTCATAATTTGTTAAGTTCTAAAAAATCCGATTAGTGCATCTTTTATTACCTTTTGTCATTAATAAATCTTTTATTGATATTATCATTTTATTATGACAAAAAGGGTACGTGAATTTTATGATGCATCCATGATTTTTATGGAATATTTTTGACATATATATATATATATGTATATATATATATATATATATATATATATATATATATATATATATATATATATATGATCGAAGTGAGCTATATTGCATATCTTTAATATTCGATTACTTTATAAAAGCTGATTTTTTTTTTTCAGAAATTGTGTTTCATACAAGATATATTATCGTTTTATATTCTCTACGTGATACTATTTCCATTGTTATCGCTTTTTGATTATGACAAAAAGGGGAAGAGAATATAAATATGCATATGTGTTGAGAGATTGATGTTATTTATTGCATAATATTGAGCTGTGATTATTTTTCAATACATTGTTATGCTCAATCTATTTGCTGTCTTTTGATTCAAATCACATTTTTTGAAAATCTAATTTGATGATTGATTTATCATTATTTTAGAAAGTGTGATTACACATCTGCATATTCAGAGATTGTTTTGTCATCATCAAAAAGGGGGAGATTGTTAGGGAAATCCCTTATGATGTTTTGAAGATGACAAAATAAATCAAAGGCTACTAACGTGTTTATTGGTTGAGTAATAGACTATGCAGATGATAGAACATATAAATGATATTATCAAAGTCTATACTTGGAAGAACCAGAAGATTGAACGTAACACATGTCCAAAGTCTATTCTGAAGATTTCTAGACTTCTTTATCAAAATCTGAAGACTGCCAGACTTTAGTGTCAAAGTCTGTTCTACATCAGAAGTCTGCCAACTCTAACAAATTCCAGACTGAACGTGAATGAAGAACCAGAGGATAGACTCTATGCTGAAGCTAAAGCAGAAGACAGACTCTCTGCTGAAGCTGAACTTATTCAGACTGTGTTCAGACCTTAAAGCTAAATCTGTTCAGAAGTAAAATATGTTCAGACCCAGATTGTAAAGTCTATTGCACTCAGACTCAAATTGTAAAGTCGATTGCTCTAAGACTTTACATCCAGATTCGACAGAACGTAACACAAGCCCAATCATATAACGGCTAGTGATCTGGTTTGGATTCTACATCAAGATTGATTTGATTGACTCAATCTAATTGATTGACAATTAGATCTTGAAGACAAGAACTTTCTATACGAAGAAGCTCTACTTATGGAAACCAAGATTCTGTTTGTATGGGCGATCAGAATCAATTTGGGATTCTACTTTTGTCACTCAACGGCTACCAAATCTTCTAGATACAGATCTGTCCAATGGGTAGATTGGAAGACGATCCTCAAGATACTGTCCAAATGCTAGTTTGGAAGTGGAGGAGTATTTAAGGAGATGAAGGACCGATGAGCAAGTAAGAGACGGAGCGTGGAATTTATAATTCCAAAGTTTGAGCGAACTTTGATCATACACTTGTCTTTGGTGAGCTTAAACGTTTGTGATCGTGAGAGAAATACCAAAAGAGTGACTTAGTGAGATAGTGTGATCTACTACTAAGTGTTTGCACTCAAAGTTGTAATCTCTTGTTGATTGCATAGTGGAATCCAGCAAGAAGGTTGTTAGCGTGGGAGAGTGGACGTAGGCTTGGTCTAAGCCGAACCACTAAACCTCGTGTTCTTATTCTCTTCCTTAACTCCTTTATTTTGTTCGAAGTTTATTTTATTCCGCATATATTTGCCAAGGTTTAGTTTAAACACCTATTCACCCCCCTCTAGGTGTTCATACTAGCACTTTCAGACCTTTACTTGTTCTTTGAAGCTATGAAGGCATGAAAAGCTCAACGGGACAGTAAGCAACATAATTGAAGTGTCTTGTAGATGCTGATTTGGGAGGTTACATCGATAGTAGGAGGTCAATCAATGGATATGTTGTTTTCGTATTCAACGGAGCTATGAGTTGGTTAAGCAAGAGACCGAGCATGTTTTCTTTATCTACAACTATGGTAGAGTACATGGCCCTTAATCATGCTACTAAGGAAGTGATCTAACTGCACAGCTTGTGTAAAGAGCTTTGTTTTGCACAAGGAGGAGGTAAAATTGAGTATCATAACTAGAGTGCTATATTCTTGGCAAAAAAAGTGGAACAAAAAACTGTAGTATTGGAGAAAATTGACACATAGGTGAATAGTACATTGTTTTTATTTTATTTTATTAAGGGAGGAAGTGCATTGTTTCATCAAGTGGGAGAATGTTCGGGTAGGCTCATGCTCCCCATCAACTGTGTGGGGACGGCACCCTCATGACGCTAGAGCGTTTTTATAATTTGAGTTTATATTTTATTGGTACTTTGGGCTGGGGCAAAAAATTGATGAAATTAGGCAATATGTACCCCTTTTCCCAAAGGAATGTACACGTCTTGCTGGACTGACTATAATGAGAAAATGCATCAGCTATGGTTATGGAGTCTTGCTTCATGCTCAATGTTGATGCTCATAATTGAATCAGTTGGCATGTGCTTGTCATGGGATGAGAGAAATATAATATTTGGAGAGAAATAGGCTATAGTCACGTGCATAAACATGGGTGATATCTAATATATATCGAACTATCACAAGCATCTCTCCCAAGTGTTATATCTTGGGCTACTAATGCATTCCCTCTACTCCATATAGATTTTTGGAGGCCTTATCATATCCCTCATCGCGATGGGTCACTTTTCTCTTTTACAGTGTTAGATGATTATACTCGTGCCACCTATGTTTTTCTTTTGCAATCAAAAGGTCAAACTTTTTTCCTATCTGTCGAGTTTCTTCTCCTTGATTAAAAACCAGCTTGATAAATGTCCAAAGAATTTGTACATACAATGGACGTGAATTTTTTACTAATAAATGCATCTCTTTTCTCTCCTCCCATGGAATTCTCCATGAAAGCTCTTGCACCTACTCTCCCCAAAAAAATGGGATTATAGAGCACAAATATTGACATCTCCTAAAAGTGGCCCCTGAGCACTCAAATATCAGGCATCTATTTACAAAGTATTTTAGGGTGATTATGTGGTCACAATAGTCTATTTAATGAATCGTAGACCAATTCGAATTCTAGAAGGACGGACTCCATTTGAAATGCTTTTCGAAAAGATGCCAGATATTAACCACTTAAGAGTTTTTGGCGGCTTGTGCTATGCATTTAAAATTGGCCCTCGAAATAAGATGGATCCTTGTGCAATTTAGTGTATCTTTATGGGGTACTCCCATTTGCAAAAGGGTTACAGAGTTATGGATATGTTTATGGGGCGTTCCCTTGTTAGTCGAGACATTATTTTTTCATGAAGATATATTTCCATTCTAGGAAATGACACCTTCATCTAAATCGCTATGCCAAAATCAAACAACAATCAATTCTTATTAGAAGAGGATTAATTTGTGAGTTCTTAATATGTTTTCATTTCAGCAAACCCTATATCATATATTCCAGCCGATTCAAATTCTCTGAATCAAGAAATTGAATCACTTACATCATCATCTGACAAAGATGATCGGCTTGCTTCTTCAATGACACCTGCATCTTCAATGGGATCCCCGCATCCATGTCTTGATGATTCTTGCTCACTAGTTCCGAGAAAAAGGTATATTGAGTAGCCACATTTGTCCTTCGGCATGGACCAAAGAGTACAAATGTCCCACATTGAATTCTCCATGTACATGTAGTCCTATCTCCTCTTATGTTTCATTTAGCCGACTATCACCAGAACATATATGTTGTATTAGTCGCATATCAGAGGAACAAGAATCGTCATCTTTTGATGAAGCAGTGCGTAACCCACAATGGCAAGGCCATGGAAGCTTAACTACATTCTCTCATTGAGAACCACACTTGGGATATTGTCAATCTACCTTTGCATTGAAAACCAAATCGGTTGCAAATGGGTATGCAAATTTAAGTACAACACAAATGGCTTTGTTGAATGTAACAAGGCTCGCTTGGTTGCCAAATGATTGACTCAAAGGGAAGGTTTCGATTATCATGGGACTTTTCCAGTGGTGGCTCTTGCGTTGACAACTTACTATTATACATTGGTGAGTCTTTTGGGGCGGCGGCTCTACATTGTCATCGTGACAAACTAGTTCACACCGCACGGTAAACTTCCCGCGGCATTGATGGTGCGCTCAATGAAACCACCAATTTCGATGGTTCTTTTAGTGTCAACTATAACCCAATGGTCACCAGCTTAGGTTTCTTCGAGGACGCCAACACCGCCAATGGAGAATTCCTTCCCATTGTCGTGCCTTCAAGTTACAATTCACACTGAAAATCAATAAAAACTTAGGTTTCTCCAGAGACACCCACCTGCGGCATACCACTTGTCCTTGGTCACCCCTCGGGAATAGCTACAGCTGTCCGCCATCAAGCATTGTGTTACCGGCCACATCGTTCGTCATCCATCTGAGCCACCTTTGTCGATTCAATTTGGAAACGCAATATTCAAATTTAGGTAATAATCTTCATCTGATTTCAGTGAATATTTTATGGCCTAATTTGATTAGTCAATATCTAATGTACATATTTGAGTGATAGACAAAATCCACTAGGATTTGTTTTCTAATCCGCAACCGCGTATCAATTTTTTATTCTATCTATAAGGCTTTAGATGGAATAATTAAATGCGCGGTAATCTTTAAAATTGAAATTTTGATCTTTAAGATTTAAGATCAATTTTTTTATTTTATTAGCGGAATAATCAAGTTAATTAGATATTATTCTCTAATTTGAGTTATGGATGATATCTTTGGCAATTCGTTGATATTTTGTAATTTGTGTGATTGTTTTGCTTGTCCTTAGTTGAAAATTAAAAAAGAAAAAAAGATTGCTTGTAGATTAATTAGCTCTATTCGATAACATTGCATGTCTAAGTAGATTCTATAATATTCATGATAAGATTCTAATTGAAATTAGGAATTGACACAATTTAATACTTAAATTGAATTAGATATTATCTTTATTCCAAATAGTTAATTTCCCTCAATTTTAGTTACGAATTTTAATAAAAAAAATATATCACATGCATGTCATGTAGAGTAGTCACATATAAATCATTGCCCGTCAATAGAGTTAGGTCATTAAATTTAAATTGCGTGTATAGTTTGTGTGTTAGGATTTTTTTTTTTTTAAAGTCTCGTGTATGTTATATAAACTATTTTTGTATGTCATTGCATGCATTGCATGTAGTTTACCTGTCACGCCCCGATCCTCAGGCATGCACACATCCCTTACTTTTGGTCGATTTTAAAAATGCGATATCCCAGGACTAATATCGCCAACCCTTTCATTTTCAATAGCACATGCGAAATCAGTTATAAATCCCAAGACAATAAAGCAATGTGATAGAAAAGCATGGCCCTAATTTTCATACTGAAATTCACAACTACACTTTTATACAAGCACCTCATAGTATATAATACAATACTATTCACAGGGGTCTAATCTAACACTTTTCCACATATAATGAAGGTCCGACAAAACAAGATGGGATCTCAGTCCTCATCCGAGTCGTACTCAGGATTCTACTTTGGATCATCTTCTTCTTCTTAATCTTCCTTCTCCTCAGGTTTCACATCAGGGTTCTCCTCCTCAGGTTCCTCCTCATCAGGCTCCTCATTAGGGTCTTGAAATGGTTATACAATAACCATTGAGACCATGTCTTAGTGAGTTCTACCCCCTAAGACTCGATTAGTAAACCAATACACTAACTGGGCCGCCTATGCACACACGGGTCAGAGGACTTACCTTGGCCTTAGATTCCACCTGCATGTTAGCATAGTTCAATAGGCACCCAAGCAATCACATCACAGATCGATACCTCGATCAATCGACCTAGTCGATTTCATGTCAATCGAATCATTCATCGGTCAATTCAATCCAATCAATCAATTCACGACATTAGATCAAAGTAATGATCAATCGACCTAGTCGATTACATGTCATCTCGACTCTTCCTTAGTTGCCTCATCTCATTTACTCAAGTTCACTGCTGAATTACGGCTCAGCAAGCACGGCCTACACAGTCATCTCTAATACTCAATCCCAACGCTGAATTACGGCTCAGCGAGCACGGCCTACTTAAAACTTTGGCGGTAATGCTGAATTACGGCTCAATGGGCACGACTTACTAATTCTTCGATAGTTAATGCTGAATTGCGGTTCAGCGAGCAAAACCAGTTCCAAATTCGGTGGAATGCTGAATTACGGCTCAACGAGCACAACCTAGATTATGTGGTAATGCTGAATTATGGCTCAGCAAGCACAACCTTTAATAGGTGGAGAATTACGGCCTCGTAGGCACAACCATACGTTGGTGGTTAATTACGGCCCCAAATAGGCACTACCTTTATTAGGTGGTCAATCTTAATCTGCATCATAACCTCACCCGATTATTCATCTACGGCCAAAGACTTTGTCTTCCACAATCATATATTCCTCATTTAAGAATTATGTCATGACCCAATACCCTTATGATAAAATACACGGTACAAACAGCTGTGTGTGGGGACACGGTCGGCCTTAGCCAAAATGCTATAATTTCCTTTTCATAACTCCCACATTTTCTGTAGTCCACTTAAATATTTTTGGCATTATCAATCGATGCTTGGTTATTTTTCAATTAATAACCAATGATTATCCAATTAAAGAATAATTCCCACTTTAAAAAATAATTCAATTCAGCATGAAATAAAGCTCAATTAAATAAACGACAATCAGCATAAAATTCCGGTCGTTGGCTATCCCTGCCTAATTTTCGGAAAATAATTAATTAATTAAATAATTTCGAAAATTGATAAATAATTACTAAAAATCCAATTTATGCCCGTAATGCCTGATTGGAGCCTGAAACGGATTGTGAAAAAGTTACGAGATGCATTCGATAAATAGAAGTATGTCTCTACTTGCTAATTACACTAATCAATCACCTAACATGCATTATTAAGTCACTAATTAAATTACTCTAAACTAATCTAACCACCTAATTGCACTTAATTAAATCTAATCAACCGTTAAGCATAATTAGCAAACTAAGAAAGCATTAGTGAGTAAAACTCACTTGAGCAAAGCGAAGACCAAAACACCACGACGGCGACACGACGACGGCTGAACTTGGGCTCGCGACGACACCCACGAGCTTGGACCGGGCCTTAAATTGGCCCAACACAACCCAACAGGGCTGAGCTTCGGCCTTGGGCTTCTGCAGGGCTACTGGTTGCGAGATTGGGCCTGCTTCTTGGGCCTAAGACGGGCTGAACTACTGAATTTGCTAGGCTTCAAGTGGGCTGGAATGTTGGGCCAACACTTAGTTGAGTTGTGGGCTACAATGGCTTCTTGGGCTGCTGGAGTTGATGGGCTTTGCTAGGCTGGACTACTGCAATTTTCATGGGCTAGTCGAGCAAAGAAACAGAAGGGACTTCAAATGGGCTAGGCCGAGTGGAGCACGGCCAGCTTGTTTCGGAGGTTGGTGCCGCAGACGAAGAGTAGCTTTGGTGGACGCCTGGCAGAGGAAGAAACGCTGGTGCTGCTTCGGTTTTCGTTGATGGACAAGGAGCCGCGTGGACGAAGACTTCGTGGAGAGCAGCGAAGATGGAGTCAACGTCGTGGGCGCAAGGCTGAGAACTTTGACTCAAACGTGGCAGCTTCGGTGGGATTTTAGGCAGTTTGCTGGCGTTCGGTGGACTCGAATGTGGCAAGGAGCAGCAGGCGTGAGACGAGTCGGTGGAGATGGCAGAGGAGACATCGGATGGTGGGGCGTGGAGCAGCTTCGGTCCATGATGGGGAGGAGTTCGCTGGTTGACCGAGGGAGGTGAGGCCGCGTGGAGTGAAGCGATCGAAGGAAAGGGGTGATTGTGGTTAGTGGATGTTGGGTTCTTTCAGAGGAAATCAAGGAAAAGCTGATGCAGCTCGTCCAAGACCGAAGAAATAAAAGGAAAGCAGGAAGAAGCCGCGTCGGGGGAGGCAGAAGTTCGAAGAAGAAGGGAGAGGGGGAATGGATAAGGGAGAGAGACGTGCGAGAATGAAGAACCGAAGGAGGGGATGGAAAAAGTCAAATTAAATATCTAATCCATCATTAGCTTGCCCTAAAATTCTTCATGCATATCCATTGGTGTCCCCCAATTACTTTCTTGCTTGTAATTCCATGAATTAACAAATTCTAAAGCCAAAAGTTGCTGCCCTTTGTAAAGCTCCGAATTTCACTCCAATTCTCTTAAATTTCTTCACCGATTCTCCAAATCGAGGTCCGATTTCCCTGAAGAAAAATCCCGAACAATTTTTTTATAAATCCCCGACACTCAAAAGCTCGACTTAAAAGTCCAAATTCCCTTTAATTTGGCTTGTACGAATTTCCGCTAATTTTTCCGCGACGTCCGAACGATTTTCCGTAAAAATCTCGGAATCCTCAACATTTTTCAGAGGATGAGTCGATGTTCCTAAAATAGCTTGTGACACCACAGAATTTTCAATTTTTGAAATCGAGTTCAAATTCACGATTAATTTCCATTCGACGCGTTTTTAGCGTGACCTAGGCTACTGGATAACTTTCAGAAATTTTTAGTACAAATGACCCGTGGTCGATTTTTTTCGAGTCACAATGAACCCACTCGACACATTGGCGACTCTCGGTTGTTGTGAAAATCTCGACAATGCAAATACGGACACAGGATACCAAAACAATAAGAAAATCAGTCTAGCGTTGGTCGACGAGAATTTTCTAATTCAGTGGTGTCACCCACGATTAGCCACACATCTTAGTCGAACCGTCCTATCTTTGATCTCTAATCGATTTTATACTGTGCCGTAATGGCCTCTAACAATGAGCACGGTCGAGAAGCCGATTCCTGGTCGAATTCTCAAGTCTATTTGCCTTAAAATCTTTAATGGTTTCCCTAGATAGTCGAGTTATCTCGAGAGTGATCAGCTCTGAGAACAACCCTATAGGCGCGTCAATGAAATGTCCGATTTATTCAGTAGAAAACAGGGTTGAAAATCTGGGATGTCACATTACCTTTCATTTAAATAAGTGAATATCATGTGCATGTTAGGTATAATAGTTACGTATTAATCATTGTTCATCATTAGAATTATGTCATTAAATTAAAATCGAGTGTCATGTAGTTTGCATGTTAATTGAAAGTCACATGTCATGTTAATATAAACTATTTTTGTACATTGTGTAGCTTAGCCTTCATTTAAATAAGAGAAAATCCTTAAAAAAAAAAAAAAAAAAACGTTGAGTGAATTGCGTGATAATTAGAAGTCATATTTAAGTTGAACTTGTGTTTCTAATTAGTATTTGTTGCAAATGCTTGCGTTGCATCAAGGTAAGTATTTACTCCCTACATTTGCAATTTATTGGATGCCATGCTTTATTTAGTGTTTAATAATAGTTGCGCACCCGCATGATTATTCACATGTTAAATGATAGAGTTAAAATCAACTCAAACTGCTGCAAAATATTTTTAAAAATATATGAGAAAACGTATCGAAAGAGCATTAGAGTAATCAAGCGTAATTAAGTCCCTAATTTTATTCAATCTTTAGTTTGTAGTAGTAAGGTATTTCTCACAATACTTTACTTTGGTATCAAATCGACCCATCATAAATCAATTAGTGGCGACTTCTATATAAAAAATCATTTGCATGTTAATAACTTGAACTCTAAGTCGCGAATTGATAAGGGTTTGGGAGAGCTTGAGTTAAGTGATCGATTTTTCAGAATTTTTGCACTTCAGTGAGCAAGAAGAAACTAGTAACACTCCAGTGAGCTCTTGCTGTACTTATCCCCCAACACAAGGTTAACTCTTTTCCTCTCTCAGATTTCAACTTAAAAATTAAGAAAATTCTACGGTGATGGGCTCAAGTAACAACGCGCACAAATGTTTGTATCTCCAAATCACGTAAGGGTATTAAACCCAATTAGGGCCCAACATATGGGCTTAGACAAGGGCATAAAGTGAGAAATCTCATCACGGCTTGATTGGGCAACGCAAATCTCTCATGACATTCACAGTGTTGAATGGGTCAAAGACATTTGTTCATATCCAACTTTCGCTAAAAACATTTAGAATCTCAACAGTTTTCTGCTAAGTAGCTTAAAGATGATAGAGTTGGCGCCGGTTTAGCAAGAGCAGAAGTCCCGATGATACCTTGGTGAAAAATGGAGATCAAAAGGCACCAAGAAGAATACTTTTTATTAACCAGAAACTCCAACTTTGGATGGAAACTTTGGAGCGTGAGGTTTTCATGTTAAGTAGGGGTGAAAGACGTGATATTTTTGGTGCGAGTTTAGCAAAGAGTTTTAGACGCCTCGATGAAAATTGAAGGTTAGTGAACACCCAGAAGTCAACGCCTTGGACTTATTTATTTGGGAAAGGGTGAGGAAATTGATGATGTCTGGTTTTTTGGGAGATTGTCGAGCACCACTTCATCTTAAGGGAACTTAAATATCAATGCGAAGGTGGACAAAATGTGTGTAGGAGCCCATGGTCAAGGATCGGAAATCGAAAGACTAACATAAAACCCTCGAATTAAACATTCCAAACACAACCCAATTGCTTCCAAGTTTTGAAAAGATCAAACAATGCGATAATATATGGGTCGGGAGTAAAAGCTATAGACTAATAACCGGACCTCTCGCGGCCTTTCTAAGTGTACCCACTGTTATCTTGTCATATTATATCGGCAGGGTCCTCCGGACATTCACATATGTTGGTGCCATAATACTGCTCTATGTCTCTAAGAATCTGGATCTCTGTCTTTGACAAAATTTACCACAACACCGTGCAAAAGCAGACACGGATTGGCATTTGTAAATTGCAATGTCGATGAGATTTGTCGTTATACCCACGGCAAGAACAAAAAACTGAAAAAAGGATTGCCGTTGCCTCCACTTCAAGGTTCATAATAGTTACCTTCTGCCCAAAACGGCCTACTCGACCGGCCCGATGGACGTACAGCTCTCTGCTGTTGGGAAGATCATAGTTGACAACGAGACAAACCTACAGAGTGTATTGAGAATGATTCAGTCATCCACTTGCACAACTAAATGGTCGTGGTGCAACAGGGAAATAAGAAATTTGGCCTTCCGTAAAAGCAAGCATCCAACGTACGAATGAGTTGATGCACACGGCAGACAAAAACGGTAGAATGTCATCATCTGCATTATTGCGATGTTAATTTTCAGGACTAACCTGCTCAACATCAATCCCTCGAGCCCAGACATCGGTGGTGATCATCAACCGAGTCGCCCCAGATCGAAATCCAGCCATTACTGCATCTCTCTCCTTTTGAGGCATTTCCCCGTGCATGAAAGACACAGTGAAGTTAGAATCACGCATCTTTTCAGCAAGCCACTCCACCTGCTCGACAAATATAAGGATGACATGAAGAGCCACAGCACAAAATATAGATCAAAGAGAAATAGAGCAGTAGAGGTCTTCACAATCTCTAAGTCATCGAGATGTTTATGTTCCACCTCAAGTGTGGAACCCAACGTGGTTGGGATCGTACCTTCCGCTTAGTGTTGCAGAATACAACTCCTTGGCTTATGGGGCAGTTGTCGTATAGATCGCACAGAGTGTCAAATTTCCAGTCTTCTCTTTCCACTGGCACCATGTACTGGTCGACGCGCTGCAACCATACGAAGAAAGGAAGGATGGCGTCAGAAGAATCTCATGATCCCTAGCCGCCATCAAATGCAACTAACCCAATGTAGCTCACCTCCAGCGTCAACTCATCACGCTTCACAACAATCCTTACGGGATCGGTCATGAATCTTCCTGTCATCTCTAATATCTCAGTGGGGAGGGTCGCTGAAACTAAGACAACCTGCAGAGAATGCCACTCATGCATTAGCCAGTTGCGTACATGAACGTGTAAGAGTGACTCCCTAAAAACTGATTTAATTTAGAACGAAGCAAATCATAGCAATGTGCTGAAAATTACAAAGTGCGCTTTATGGGGAGAGAAGCATGTCTCGTCGTGGCAAAAAATCCGCTACTCATCAGACAAGACGAGGAAAAAAGCAAGTGTCCTATTCATAGTAGAAGTGTGAAGCCAAAAGACGACCGTTTTATTCACCTCGAACATGCTCCAATGTCCAAATCATGTAGAAATTAAGGAGCAGAAAGGAGGAAAGAAAATTCCAGATCTCCCGTAAAATTTTGAATCCCATAAAACTTAGACACTTCATCTCGCAGCATGTTGACTAAAGCAGAAAGACCTTTTGAAAATTCTAAGAATCAGCTGAGGTGGAGAAGGGATGACTATCTAGATTGATGATGATCGAAAAGTGAAGAGCATTCCATTGCCAATCATGAAAGAGAAAGCTGAAATTGGATCCCACCCTTTCTTAGATTGGACTTAAAAGAAGTAATGGCATTCGGTTGTTATTAGGATAACGCAATGGAATTAGGCCAAGGGGTGAGAATACTAGGGACCATTACTAGGGTTATTGCGTAAAAGAAGTGATCTTTACTACCACTACATTGATTCAACATGAAGGACAGGCAACCTAAATCTCCGGAGGAAGGAATCTGTAAACATCATAGATTTGATCCTTAAATCCTCGGCTCAGCAACTCATCAGCTTCGTCCTGGCAAAAATATAGGTAAGTGAATAGAGAGAACTTGTTTTGCAGAAAGCAGAAGGAAACCTAACAGGATCCGGAGTCGAAGGAGGTGATGCAGTGCACTCACAAGGACTAGGAGTTTGATGGCTCTGGTGCGAAGAGTTCTCCTCTTTATCATGTCAAGCACCCTGCCCGGAGTTCCGGACACAACATGAACTCCGTGCTCCAATTTCCGGATATCTTCACCCATGCTCTTGCCTCCAACGCATGCATGGGCTAGCACGTTCCTGTAATAACCAATAGCCAGCACAACTCTCTCCGTCTGACTCGCCAAATCCCTCATAGGTGACAAAATCAGCACTTGCACACTGAACAGAACATGAAGGAAGCAAATTAGCTAAGACAAAATCGATGGCTACAAGGCAGCAACCAAATTCAAATTGCAACTTTCAGAGAGCCAAATAAACAAGGGTAGCTTGAAAAATCAACAAAACACAAGCAACAGAGTCACGGATACTTAATAATAGGAGCTTGTTGACGAGTGCATCCAGGATATTTGCTACACAAATAAGCAAACCCACTTTGCAGTTTCAATTAAACTAATGCTCCTTTTATATAGAATCAATAATGTAAGAATAAAACTATTCGTTTTCCTTGATAATGAAGAAAACCTTTCATGCCTTGCAAGTGCCTAAAATACTCAGTTAAGAGGACCCACTTAAACATTCTGATATAATGTACATATATAACCTGAAGAAGTGCATAAACTCAGGCTACGCTTAATTCCAAAGAAAGATTCTGAAAACAAAGTTCATGAACAAATTCCATGGACTAAGGCTTGAACTTCTTTCAGGGCCATCCGAGGGGTGATGGTAAAACTAAAAGCCAGCATCCCTCTGCCTCAACATCAGAACATCTCAAATTCTTTAGTTAACGAGGCCGAAAATAAAAAATTCTTCCTGTCAGAGCGATCTAATTTCGTTACGCTAGAAATTCGAGAGAGAGAGAGAGAGAGAGAGAGAGAGAGGGTTTGCCGATTATTTATTTATTTATTATTAATCCGTGGTGTCATAGTTTGAGCTCTATAATGTTAATGACTCATCTCACCCTCCCAAGCAAAACCCAAAACATGCCTCAACCTAATTCCACAAGAAAATCGATAGTAAAAGAAGGGTCTCCGCTCACGAAGAGGATCGCGTACTCTCTTCCGGAGGTGACCACGATCTGGCAAGACGCGAGGGCAAAGGTGGAGGTCTTGCCCGTGCCGGATTGCGCCTGAGTGATCACGTCTCGGCCTCAGACGATCGGCACCACCGCTCGCTGTTGAATCGCCGAGAGCTTGTCGAACCCGTGGCCGTAGATCCCACGGAGGACATCGTCGCTCAGGCCCATGCGGTCAAAGCTCGACACGGCCTCCACGCCTGGCGCCGTCTCGAATGCCGCCGCCGGCGGGCGCGATCGGGTCGCCGGAACTGGCCTTGCCATCAAGGACGTCGCCATTACCAAATCCGAAGAGATGAGGAAAAGGCAAGAGAGCAGTCTCGTCTCTCTCTGGAAATGATGAGTGAGCGGGAGTGTGGAAGCGCTTGTCTCAAACAGGGCCAAATGCACTTTCTGTCAAATTAGGACATCAAGGATTATGTCAATCTCAAATCAGGATACCATCTGTCTAAAGTACCCTGATTTTATCAAACAATATCATGAAATGAACATCGTCACAAATAAAGTCTGAAGTGACGATATAAAATTGATTAAGAGAAATTACTTCGATCCTGGACATTAGCATTTAAAAATCACATACGATTTTGCACCTTGATTTCGGATTTTCTAAGTTTTGAAAATATTTTCAATTGAGAAAAGTTAAAAAGAAAATCAAGTCACTTTAAAACGATTAAACTATGAGTATTGTAAATTTTTCCAAAATGGCTTTATTCAAAAAATAAACTGAACACTTGTTACCATATTAGAAAAATTTTAATTTCTTTAGAATACTTCCATCGTGTTATGTGTGATTGGTATCTCTAAAAATCAAAATTTTCTTTATTAGTACCAGAAAAAGCCCCAATCTAATTTTTGACCATCAAACTAATATTTTCACCATAAAAAACTCTAAATTAGTGCATTTATGACAAATTTACCATCAGTTAATATTTACTAAATTGTATCAATACTGTAAAAAAAGTACAAAATATTGCACATATGACAAACGAAAGTTAAAACCCTAAATCGATAACTCGTCAATCGCCATGTCTCATTTGATTTGGTAATTTGACTGTAAAATTTAAAGGAAATTAACGTATGTAAATTTGTCGCATGTGTATTAATTTTGGGGTTTTTTATGGGGAAAAAGGAAATTCAGTTTTGCGTAAATTTTTCACGTGCATATGGATTTGAGATTTTTTGTGACTTTAATCCTATTTTTTTTTTCCAATCAAGACCTCGAAAATCAAATTACGCAGAATGACAGCATGGGAAATTACATGTTTTTACCCTTGGGGATCTCATTGCTAGTCCTTTTGCTTTTAATCCTAATTTCCAATGAAATTTTATGATTCGGTTGCTTTTTTGTGAAATTTTAAAACTTGATTATACTTTTGGAAACTTTTACGACTTGATTATATATCCGTGATAAGTTTTAAGACTTGATTATACTTTTTGAAAGTTTTAAAATTAGATTATATTTTCTTGACAAGTTTAAAAATTTTCAATGTACTTATCCCACATATATATTAATACAATGCTGGCGGGACTTATTTAATTCTTCCTTTTCTCAACTGAAAGTTTTGTCCGAGTATTTTCATTTTATTCAGCTTCATATTTTTGTTCGAATATCAATCTTATGTTTCCTCTCTTGGCGTGTTTATTTATTTTTTTGCTGCTCTAGAAATTGGTCACTGGACATGTGCACTTTTCTAAGAAGGCCGCCTATGAAATATATATATTAATTTTTTCCATTAACTTTCGCTTTGTAATAAATTTAAAACCTAAGATAACACACGAATAAATGGTATACTATCACGAATCTTTAATAATATAACACGTAAGACTCTAGAACCTTTCTTACTGTGGATGGCACTCAAACGATTATGTCGTTGGGCGTGTCTGAACTCTGAACTAAAGCTTGTCTCCTGCTTCTATTTTGGATTTTATCATTCGGTTCTGAATCAGAGAATGAAAAGGTAAATCGAATGGAATTTGACCCTTTTATATGTAATTCGAAGTTGGGTTTCGTTCCCTCGTCTGTTTTGAACGATGCACGGCCATTTTTTTTTTTTGGTCGAAAACAACAAGTAATATATTAACGGATAGAGGAACAGTCTTTATACAATTACTCGTCGAATTTTGGAGGCTGAGGAGCTGATTTAGGTGGTTCGCCATTGAATTTTACGGAATCGGACTGGGCCAAAATCAACGGATTGTGCGAGACCAAGAGAGGAAATTGGGGATGATTTAGCTTAATCTGTTTCAAGGCATCGAGAGGAGATTCCATTTATGAATAGATGCATAGTTGGTGCGTGAGCTGCTGCGGTGTTTCGAGTTAAAGCGTGATCAACAATGAAAGCATGATTTTTGAACCCGACGACCGTAATGGGTTGAAAAGTCCGTGAATATCTTTAAGATTCCCGTCACTCTCTGTTATCCTTTTTTCTCATATTGCTATGGTAATTAAAGAATTTCTTCAAAAAATATTGATTTTCTTTTTCTTGGCCAGTGTATTATTTGGAATTAGCTTTCACTGTTTTGCTGTTGGATAGTGAGGGATGGAGCCTGCGTAATTGAAAATATATCCTTAAGGCTTTAATTTTTCTGAAATTAAAAAGCTACTAAAGGTATCTTTGTTCTTCGTTTTGGGCTTAGGTCTCTTGATTTATCTTGGTATCTCCACAAAAGCTCTATTCAATTAGCTTTGTTGGATCGTTGAGTGCAGTTCACTATATAGTTATGTATTATCCCCAAGATATTTCTATGATAAAACATAATCGAGGATCCATTAGAACTTACCTACATGGATCTTACTTGGACATTGATATTTACCTGTATTAATCATGTAGAGTTTTTCCTTTGATTAACATAAGGAAATAGCAGACGCAGAAGACATTCGGCCTCTCGTTGTTGATAATGGAATTGGCATGGTTAAGGTGAGAATATTGATGCATCGGTCCATGCTATGGGGTTTCCTAGAGTGTATGGTGGTATATGTGCTCACGTAATAACCTGAATTTGACAGGCTGGTTTTGCTAGAGATGATGCTCCAAGGGTTGTCTTCCCCAATATGGTTGGTCGATCGAGGCACCCCGTTGACATGGTTAGTATGGGCCACAGGGTTGCTTATGTTGGAGATGAGGCCCAATCTAAAAGGGGCATGCTTACTTTGAAGTACCTATAGAGGGTGGAATTGCCAGCAATTGGGACGATATGGAAAAGATCTCACATCACACTTTCTACATCGAGCTACGCGGGGCTTCCGAAGAACATCCGATGCTCCTTAATTAAGCAACCCTCGACCCAAAAAGCAAATGGGGAGAAGATGCCACTGATCATATTTGAAACATTTGTCCCTGATAGTGTTGTCAAAGTTAACGTGAAGACATAGTAAGAGAGTTGATTTAATAAATGCAAGGTGTATAAATGGGGATGAACTTTCACGTGGAAACTTATTAAGAGAGTTGATTTAATAAATGCAAGGTGTATAGATGGGGATGAACTTTGACGCGGAAACTTATTAAGAGAGTTGATTTAATAAATGCAAGATGTATATATAGGGATGGGTTTTTCAACGCGGATTTTTTGATTTGATTTGATTTTTTCTAACCACGTCCCGACCTTAATAGCATACTTGACGTGTAACCTAAAGATTTATCCTTTTGAAGGTCCAAAGCGAACATGACATGAACCATAGTCGGCAAAAATCAAACAAGAAGGTTGCATCTCAGAAAAAAGGCAAATGAATATAACCTCTCAACTTCCCACGTTGACCAAATTTCAGCTTTAACATGGGATTGGGACATTCGGAAGGTCCAAAGCGAACATGACATGAACCATTGTCGAGAAAAATTCTACATGAGGGTTGCAGCTCGAAAAAGAAAAATGAATATAGGTTCTTGAGGGTTTTCTCAGCTAATTCTCTGTTCCTCTCTCCAGAACATTGCTCCTCAATCACATGAATCCATTCCACCAAAGAAAAAAAAAATCACATGGATCCACTCTCAGAAACCCCAATCCAGCATACAAAAGACCAAAAAAATGCGACTTCTGAGTTGGTCGGTTTCTCTCTTAATTTTCAACATCTACTCCGGAATAAGAAGGCCCGCTCTAAAATTACACCAGTCTGAAAATGGTAAGTGGAGACATTCTTCGAACAGGGGACGCGCTTCTTCCCCATTAAACGTCTCCCACAGGACTTATGTCCATCTAATTGTAGTGCTCATCACAGCTCTCTCTAAATAAGGTCCATTCACGAAATTTCGAGTGGAATAATGTTTTCTTTTTCTAGTTGGCTATAATATGTAGTCGGTCAACTATGCAACAAATATTACGTAATATTTCTAGCGGAATAATGTTTATTTTTTTATTGGTTTTGAAGTTTCCTGTAATCATTTAAGTGACCGCAAGTATAAATAAGGTCCATTCTTATTGTCTGAGGGGAAAGTTCCGGTTAACCATCTCAAACTGATTCTTGCTTCTGCCTTCTTATCTTGAACCAGGAAAACACTAAGAGAGACTGAGAGAGGGAGAGAAAATGTCAGGGACTGAGCAAGTTTTCGAGGAGGTTCAGGAAGTGGAGAGGAGGATAAGCTCGACCATGTCGTGAATGACTTTTTGCGTGGTAGGCAGGCCGAGAATATCAATCACCCGGAAGCCCACATGGCAGCGACGCGAGCCAGAGTGCAGGAAATTCGAGAAGAGATCACCCGGGCTGAAGAGGAGCGTGATGCGCTCATCGTAGAATTCATTGGCCTAATGGCGTAACGATCTTCTCCTCTAAAATCGAGTATACGTTTGCATTTATGGGCATCCGAACGTTAAGTGAAGCATAGTGGGGTCTGTGGTTTTATTGGATAAGGTTGTAAGAACGGTATACTTATGTAGTCGGGAGAATAATTGTTTCTTGGATATGGTTCTTGAACTTCAAGATTGATAATAGTGTTTTCTTGTTTCCTGGTCGTCCGGAGAATAAGAAATAAAGATATATAGAAGTGTTTCTTGGATCCCACATTGAATATGTTTGGAGTGTCTTTGTTTACAATGCTCACACCTTTTAAACTCGTAGGTTTAAAGTGTACAGGGTTGTCATACGATTGGAAATATCTTTCATCCATTTCATTTTATATATGATTCTATATAATTCTTAAGTGTCAGATCATTTTCATATTTGCCAGTCATTTAGTCGCAATGAGTATGATGCTGGTGAGTAGGTGGGAGTAAATGAGGAAGAGAAATGGGCATGCGCAAGCGGGGAAAAAAAAATACTGAAGAGAAAAGCTAGGAGAGTAAAATTCATGAAGAAGTCCCTTAATTCTTAGATTCATCCAACATCTGCTTTTATAAATTTGTGCACTTGAGATCTTTGATGATACACACCTACTGGAGATTACATATCCTTCAATCTTCCCCAAAGAAAAGCATAATAATACCTGAGTATGTCATTGAAAAACAATGTATACAGACGAACTTCAAGTATATGCAATTATATAATTACGCATTATGTATTGTCTCAAAAGTCCAAATACAGTTTCCACGTGAAAAATTGTCTTTGCTGGTGCAGTGGGAAAAAAATGTTGTATGATCTAATAATTAATTTATCCAACATGGAACTCACATAATTAATTGTCGAGACAGCATTGGTCCACAAGCTCCGAAATCTTTTGCTAGAGATCATTTAGGTGATCGCCCCTGTCTTTAGTCTTGACCGCTGAATCGTCCACATAACATTTGATGATATAGTGGAGCAAAGTCCCCAGGGAGGAAACTCATGAACGTTGCGCCCACTTTCTTTGAACCTAAAATGTATAACTTTGTATTAGAATATTCCCCTGGGAATTATAAAGGCCATCGTTTCCTCTCCATCATTTGGATCCATTCTTGTATTGATTGCTGCCGGAATATCCATTCTAATCCATAGCTCGGCGATAGGCAAAAGGAATGTGTCCTTTGGACTGGCATTGTTTAAGTCTATAAAGTTAACAAAACACTCTACCATTGGTCATTCTTCTTTTTCGCTGGCGAAATATTTCCAAGCCGAGCAGGGTATTCATTTCAGTAACTTTGATAAGTTAGTTGAATTCAGCTACTAGGTCCGGATGAAAAGAATTTGGTTTCTGCACGAATATTCAACTAAGATAACATATGTTTCTCTCGTCAGCCGGTGACTAGGCATATAAAAGTAGATAACATGCACATGCACGTGCCCATAAACGTGCAGATTCCCCTCTTTTATCAACGCAGGTAATAAATCCAAGATGTATAAATAAAGATGTGTTCTTCTAGTGCTCACTGAAAGGTCAAAAGCCCATATATTAGAAGTACGTAGTTTTGTGAAAGTTAACGTGGAAACTTGATAAGAGCATTGATTTAATACGTGCGAGATTTATAAATAAGGATGGGTCGTTCAACAGAGGTTTTTCTATTTGATTTGATTTTCCATTTTTCTAACCACTTCTTGATCCCACTCGTTTTCTTTTGTATGGCCAAGAACGGAAGTCCTTTGCCTTTGCAAGACTCCTTCAAGTCATACCCACAAGCACTAGAGACTCGTTGATTTAAATTTTTTGCTGACAACTTGTGAATTTAATTCTATGTACCGCAAATATAACGTACAAAATATCTTAAAGAGCAAAATTATTAGCAACACCTAGCCACACTTCCTGAGTAGTTAAAGATTTGATCATACCCAAGTAGCTTGTGGTGCAAAGTGTGACTCCTAAAATTCATTTTTCCCCGATTCAATCTCATGTGGTACTTCCTAACTAATAGAAATGTTCCCCCGCAATTTTACTTGTCACTAACGTATAATCAACACATGACTCCGTATTCCTTTTCTAGTGTCAACAAAACTTTGCTTGCCCGCCTTTGGTACATCGCGAGTTCGAAGGGCATCGGGCGAGTATAACCTTGATTGGTGATAAGTGACGTCTTTTCCTCATATTTCAAGGCCAGTCGTATTTAGTTTTACCTGCATCCAAGGACAGTAGTTTGTCGCCGTCCGTTGAATCTACCGGTTGCTTCGTCCGGGGCAAGGTGTAGTTGCCTTTCGGACAAGCTTTATTAAAGTCCGTCAAATCAAGGCAAATTCTGCGCTTTCCACTGCTCTTCTTCAGGAACACCACATTGGCCGACGACTCCAGATAGTTCAGTTTCCAATGAAGCTTTGCCTTCTTCAATCTTGCCACTTTGACTTGAATCGCATCTTGCCGATAAGGGGCAAGTTTCTCTTTTCCTGTCCTACAAGGACTTTATCCCGTTCAACGTTCGAATGGGAGCACCTTATGGTGGGCTCGGTTGCTTGCATATTTGTTGGTACCCATGCGAACAAGTCAGCATATTCAGGTACGCATTTGACGACTCGTATTCCACTTCCGGACTATCACGACCCTCCCAAAATGAATTTCAACATGGTTCACGGATCGTTAAGGGCGCGCATGGCAATGGTTTTATTTCTCTATTTCTCTATTCCCTTGAACAAGTTTGCAACAAAAATCCGTTTAGTAACACAATTTCATTTTTTCTATTTATAGAACAAATTTCTATTCTAGAAATAAATTTGGAGAAGAAATTAGAAGCTAAAATCTTTAGCTTTCCTACTTCTGGAACAGAAATGAGAAATCAAAATTTTCTTCATCATTCACTCTTGTCATAGGCCGTCGCCCACCTGCCACCGGTGGGATGCCGGACGGCCATCGTCGATTGCCGGCCACCCACCACCAACCCCCTGCCATCGGCCGCCCGCCACTGAATGCCGGCCGTTGGCCATCAAGAGTAATACAATGGAGCTATAACAACGATTCAAAGTATACTCACAAGAAAAAGATGAATGAAAATGAAACACCAAGAATTCTAACTTGAATATGCTCAAAAAACGAATCACGTTTAACAATGAACCCTTCCGCGTTTATGATTTGGGTTGCAAACATGTTTAGTGAATGAACATTTTGATCAAATCAATATGTGGTTAGTAGGCTTATGCACTTAAATTAATCAAAACGATTGGAAGCAAAAGTTCATATATTTACCTTCCAAAAACCAAACGCAAGGACCAGTCTTGATGCATGGATTCATTGCCTTGCGGACACCGAACTCTCATGTTGATTCTTCAAAGTTCTCACCTTTAGCCCTAGGAGTAGTTGGGCATGTTACCGTGAGTATCTAAGTTTGTGACCGTGAGGGGCCGAGTTTAGCCGTGAGTGACTGAGTTTCGACGGAATCCAACAGTATGCAGCGAAGTTTGGATCCGAATTTGCTCATGGCCTATTGCTCTTCCTTCTGCTGGATGTCCTTGTGTGATTGAGTGTGTTCTCTCGTGGCTGAGTAGTACTTCTATCGAGGAGTGAGCATGGGTCAAATGGGTGGTTCCCACCCTATAATCGAGAATCACCCACTAAATACCGATTCCGAAAAATTGGAATCTTGAACCACCCATTATTTCCATGGATTTGGCCAATCCAATTTGGATGAGGCTCAATGTGAGGCTCATCGGTTAGGCGAGGCTCGGCCTTGACTAGATTTGGTGAGGCCAAGCCTTGCAGTGGCCAAGCGAACCTCTGGCAAGCTTGTCGGATCTCACCTAGCTGGTCACTAGCCATGGGAGTACCAAACGCATGAGGAAGGAGAAGATCGGCTTGGTGAGGAAGGAGGAAGGAGAAGAGAAAAAGAAGAAGATAAATGAAAAAGAGAAAAAAATAAAAAAATATTAAAAATATAAAAAATTAAAAGAAAATAAAATTTAAGAGCCGTATCAAACACATTTCTATTCCAGAAATAGAAATTTTGGATAATTATCAAATACCTTCACTTGCTCAAAATCTCACGCAGAGAACAAAATAAAATAAAATAAAATAAACATTTCTAAGCATACAAATTTCGTGGGAACAGAATGATTATCAAATACACCCTAAACGATAAATCTTGGCAACCCCAATTTTTAGCCCTAATTAGGGATCCCATTTACTTCTTTATAGTTTGGATAATTTCACTCTTAACGGGCTCATTTTCTTAGTGACAATCCAGAACCATAATCAATTTTGTCAAATTCAAATGGGAGTATTTCAATTTGATAAATTTAGCTTACTTGAACATTGAAAATTCAAGCTAATGTGCTTCAATTGATGCAATTCAAGTCGACCCATTCTAAAGTAGTGTTCAATTTGATAAATTGGTGTTCAATTTGATCATTGGACCTCAATTTCATTTTGGTGTCTAATTTGTACCATCATGTAAACGTCAATTTGAATTCATTAGGTCACCTCAAATTCAATTGATCATACCAATTGATATTTTATTATATCAATTGAATTCGATTGCGATCAATTTGGTGATTGGGAGTGGAAATTGCATAAATGCGCTAATGGATTAGAAAATCTAGAATTTGTGTACCCATTAAATCCGAGCGCAATTGATGCTTTTCATGAGGTGATTAGGCAATTTAAGTCAATTAAGGTGTTGATAAAATGTTCGATTGATTTAATTTGGGAAAATTTAAATTGGTTATTTTCAATTTAGCCCAATTCTCTTTCAATTTGACAAAACTTCCTTACAATTTGCATAAAAGTTTAAACTAGAGACTAGTCAAACCGGATTAGATCGGTGTGAGCAGCTTTCGACAAGTTCCAGTCATTTCCCGGCCAATTTTTGGTAGCTAGCGGCCACCATGAGTTGGCCATCCTCTTTGCCAACTAACCCTTATCACTGATGCATGAAATTACAAAAATGTCTGGAGTGTGAAATTACGAAAATGCCCTTGAACAGTGAAATTACTAAAAAGCCTTGGTTAGTCAACCAATGAAGAGGCAATCTTCACCATTCATTTTTTCCTTTAACTTGGCTATCCAAGATGACAAGTCATCTATCCAAGTGATCACAATTAAGCCAATGAGAAGATGGCTTACTTAGGAAGACTCATTTAGAGTCTTTAGATCAAACCAAAGGCTAGGATTTCATCTAGATGGGAGTATATAAATATTTTGCCTCTAAAATTTGAAGGGGGTTCATTCTTAAACACACACACACATACACACGCACATATGCATGCGCACGCGTGCTCTCTCTCTCTGTCTCTCTCTCTCTCGATCTCGACTAGGCAAGTGGCCAAAGCCTTACTTGCTATCCATCGGCAGGCCATTGCTTTGTTCCAGCAATCCACCACATGAATCTTTGACCTGCCCCCTCATCAGTCGTAACACTCGACACCGACGTTTTTTGCTGGAGACCACAATCCAACGCCATTTCTCTTTCGGCCCAATGCTCGTGCTTCACGCCAGTGATTCCATCGGGCAGTTATGGATCTTCCTCTGATAGTCGATGATGGTCCATTAGCATTCCAATCCTCATGATGCCAATCCTCAACGAGTCCTTGAAGTTTTTGTGGTCAAACCTAGCTCGGATCTTCATAGGACCTACTCCAATTCCTTAATCTTCTTTGATTGTTCATTTTAAGCTCAATCAAACTTGTTCTCACATCTTGTTTTTGTGCAATTTATTCAAATTTTAGGAGCTATTCTCCATCCCATCATGAGGATCATTGGTGGCGGAGTAGCTCTATTGAGCTTGAGATTGATCATGCTAAAGGTAGGTGTTCCTTAGAACTCTTAAATTATGTCCGATGAAGCAAGATCCGTCCATAATGATTCAAGGATCGTTTATGAGGGTTTAGGGCTAGGACTTGCGTTAGAAATGGCTAGGGATGATGATAGAATGGCCTAAATCGATTATTTGATGTTTGATCGTTTGATTGTTGATGATTCATTGTTCTGAAAAGTTCGTATGCCTTCTAGACCAGAAAGCTTTGATCGAGGATATGAGCTATTATATGACCATATCTAATGAAAGTTTGTCCTTGACATTTGTAAAGCATGTTTTAAGCCTCGATTTGATATATTATGAGCTTCAATCGAACATCATTTACTAGATGACTTGCTTTGAAATATATGATAAGAATCTGGAAAACTAATAAGCTCTCCTTATTGCTCTATTTTTTATGTACATCGGCAGTTTGTCGAATTTTTGTAATTTTTTGTGATGCGATTTTGGAGTCGATGTTTCATGAAATTTGTTCATCACATCTAGATATAGATTACATAAAATTTTCATAAAAATTGAATGTTATTTGGTTGCACAATCCTCCTTCAATCTTCCGTTTTTGTCTTTAGATTTTGGACTTCCAGCTTGACCTTTACTTGTTCTTTGACTTTGCAAATCTAGAATCGGTCTCTTTATGAAAAGCGTTCATCGCACTTTAATCTAGATTGACAAAACATTTTAGAAAATAAAAAGCTCATTTGCTATTTTTAGTTATCATCACAAAGTTGCAGTGACACTCTAGAAACTAAAATTTTCATTCTAACTACATGCATTCTTTGATTCTTACAAAATCATATGTGGAAGTTATTGGGAAGCACAATTATTAGTGGGAGACTTCTATCACATAGCAGGTAGAAGATGATCTTTCGATGCTATAACATTGAACATTGGGTCATATTGGTGAGAAATGGCTAATAACCCTTATCTTAAGGAAGATGTTGGATGGAAACCCAAGTTGTTTTATGGGTTTCGGATTTTGTGAACATCGTCAACATGGACGGAATCGAGTATCTTTTGAATCCATTGGAGGAAAGCTAAAGGAATTTTGGATTTGATCTACAGTGACATGTTTGGTCCTACACTTCAAGCATCATGTGGAAAATCAAGGTATTATGTTTCTTTTACTCATGATTATTCCATTTATGTGTGGATATATTTCTTGTAGAGGAAAGATGATGTGTTTGAAATTCAAAGCTACGGTGGAAAATTAGTTTGATAAGAAAAGATCAAAATTTTTAAGATTGACAATAGAAGAGAATTCAGTTCAGAGAAATTTGATCATATCTATGGGATGATGGCATTGCAAGCTAGAAACTATTGCCCCATTCATCTACATAGTATGGGGTGGCAAAGAGGCTTCATCAGTCTCTCATGGAGAAGACAATGAGTATGCTTAAGTGGTGCAAGCTTATTTACTGAGTTTTAGGTGGAAGCAATGGCTACGAGGTGTTATTCACGGAACAAGTCCCCTACATCAGCCCTACAGGATTAGACATCATTTGAGGCATTGATTGGAAAGAAGCCAAACATATCCCATGTTAGGGTGTTTGGGTGTGAAGTGTATGTCCACATGCTGAAAGAAGGAACAAGCTTGAGAGCAAATTAGAGAAGTTCATCTTCGATGGGTACAAGGATGGTGTCAAAGGGTATAGGCTGTGGAACCCTGATACTAAAGGTATCATCTATAGTAGGGATGTGATATTTAGAGAATCTACAACAAATCAGATTGTTTCACAAGATTTGAAAAAACATAGATGGTTGAGTTAGATGTCGGTTTGAAGGAAGAGACAGAGGTTATAGAAGCTGGAATAGAAAATTTAGATTCTGAAGCTAATGAGCCAATGGGATGGATGACATAGCAAATTTTGAAACTGAATTTGAAATTGAAGCACCACTTGAACCACTCTTAAGAAGATCAAGATGGTTGAGAAGACCACTTGAGAGGTATACCCTATTTGCTAGTAACGATAATTGTAATCTAACTATTATAGGTGATAATTCAAGTATTGTCGAGAGAGCAAGAAGTGTAGAGGATACCGAACATTGGGAATTAGCCATGAAAGATGAAATGGACTTAGTAAATAAAAACGGAACATGGAGTCTCGATCGCATGTGGGTGTTCAAGAAAAAGATATTAACATATGGGAAGATGAAATGACACAAAGCTCGTTTAGTTGTGAAGAGATACTCGTTGACAGAGGCGATTATGGTGAGATTTTTCTCCCATTACTAAATTGAATTCCATAAGACTTGTCTTATATGCAGCGGTTGCATACAATTTAAAGGTAAAGCAACTCGGTGTGAAGACAGTATTCCTCTATGGTGACTTTGAGAAGGATATTTACCTGAAGTAACTTGAAGGGTTTGTGGTCTAAAGAAAAGAAGATTTTGTTTGTGTACTGAATAAGTCTTTATATGACCTAAAACATTCTCCAAGAATATTGTATCAAAAGTTTAACTCATATGTCTCGAAGCTTGGCTTTGTTCATTGTGATGTTGACTATTGTGTCCACGTGAGCAAGTTAGAGAATGATTTTGCTATTTTAACCTTATATGTTGATGATATGCTGTTAGTTGGAAATAATTCAAGAATGATTACCAATGTGAAAAGATTGTTGACAAAACAATTTGAGAGAAAAGATTTAGGTCCAACAAACTTCATCTTGGGCATGGAGATAAAATGGGAGCGTGAGAATGGGAAGTTGTGACCACATTAGAAAAATTATGTTGAAAGCGTTGAAAAAGTTCAACATGGCTGACTTTAACCTATAAAGACTTTGATGTCTACAAGTTCCAAGTTATTTGTGTCTTAAGACTAAAGTGGAAGATAAGGAGATGTCAATAGTCTCATATGCTAGTGCAAGTAGGAGCTTGACGTATGCCATGGTGTGTACTTATCCATATATTGTCCAAGCAAAGGGAGTATTGAACAAATATATGTCCAATCTGAGGAAAGAGTATAGGATGGCAGCAAAGTAAGTGCTTCTTTATTTTTGCAGTACATTTAACTTCGTGCCATGCTACGAAGGCATGAAAAGCTCAAAGGGACAGTAAGCAACATAATTGAAGTGTCTTGTAGATGTTGATTTGGGAGGTTACATCGATAGTAGGAGGTCAATCAATGGATATGTTGTTTTCTTATTCAACAAAGCTATGAGTTGGTTAAGCAAGAGACCGATCATGTTTTCTTTATCTACAACTAAGGTAGAGTACATGGCCCTTAATCAGCTTGTCTGAAGTCTTCGAGTGCTTCTTTGGCTTCTGGTGCTAGGTTATAATGATCCCATGCTGTGGGTACATCATAATTCCATGCATCTGGAGGAATGGTCTTGTTTTCCTAGCATAAGATTCTCTGGAGTTCTCGATATTGGCGTTCACAGCAACCAACAGGACTTGGATAAGATTTATGAACTCGAGTGTCTTTGCTGTCTAGCCGGGGTTTATAGGATGTGGTACCTATATTCTGTGGAGCATCGATAATGTGACCATTATTTGTGAAAAAATGCCATGGACGTCGAAAGAACAGAATGGTGAGAACTTTAGGGTTTGGTGTTGTGGTTCTCAGTTCTTTCTCAAGAAGCCATTTCCGGTGAGTTGGAGGATAAAACCAATTGAGGAAATCTAAAAGATTTTTGTCATTTTCATTTTTAATCTTACCTCTGGGAAGCCTGAATATCCTAGTAAGGTTGGCAATGAATCTTCTGGTTGGAATTTCAATAGCTATCAAGTACTTATTGGTTAAGTACCATAATAACCATCGAAGCTGGTCAAGAAAATCATCTTATTTCCAAATGAGAGGATGTATGAACGGATAATCTGCATTTAATCCAAAAGGATAGAGAATCGATCCTCCATTGAACTTGAACAAATCTGCGTGGCATTGCCACATGAGTTTATCCAGATTTTCAGTGAGACTGTCATTTTGGATATATTCAACGATTTCCTGGGGATACTTCTAGCTTGGCCAATCTTTGATCTTCTCAATCTTATATTTTTCACCATATTGACGCATATGAAAAGCACGTCTCATAACGTACATGTTGATTTCAATTGGTGCTTTTGGCCTTGAGAGGAAATCAGCAAGCACATTTTTGTCTCCAGCAATATGCTTGGTCTCAAAGGAATATTTTCAAAACCATTCAGCCCATCGAAGCAGCTGAGAATTTGGAACCTGCTTCTGTTTGAATTTGGTCATCTAAGGGAAAGATGCCATATCCAATTCAACTAGGAAATGATGGCCAATAAGATGGAATTCAAACTTTTTTATTCCATTTTTTACTGCCATGATTTCTTTAAAAGTGGAGTGATAGTGCATTTCAGATTGTGAAAATTTTCCACTTTTGTATGCACACAGATGTCTCTTACCATCAATTTCTTCGAATAGGACGGCAGCCCAATATTCATCACTAGCATCAGTCTGCAGGATTCTTTTTCCTGTTGATGGAATTTGCAGTGGAAGAAGAGATTGCATGATCTCTTTGAGTTCAGCTACTGCACTAGTCTGAGAATTTCTCCAAGGTGGGGGATTCTTTTTCAACATTGTCTGTAATGGGATTAGCAATTTTGCAATGTGTGGACCAAAATCCCTGAGATAAGTAATTATCCCAAGAAATTGCTAAAGAGCTTTGTTTTGGACAAGGAGGAGGTAAAATTGGGTATCATAACTAGAGTGCTATATTCTTGGCAAAAAAGTGGAACAAAAAACTGTAGTATTGGAGAAAATTGACACATAGATGAATAGTGCATTGTTTTTTTATTAAGGGAGGAAGTGCATTATTTCATCAAGTGGGAGAATGTTCGGGTAGGCTCATGCTCCCCATCAACTGTGTGGGGACGGCACCCTCACGACGCTAGAGCGTTTTTTATAATTTGAGTTCATATTTTATTGGTACTTTGGGTTGGGGCAAAAAATTGATGAAATTAGGCAATATGTACCCCTTTTCCCAAAGGAACGTACACGTCCTGCTGGACTGACTATAATGAGAGCATGCATCAGCTATGGTTATGGAGTCTTGCTTCATGCTCAATGTTGACGCTCATAATTGACTCAGTTGGCATGTGCTTGTCATGGGATGAGAGAAATATAATATTTAGAGAGAAATAGGCTATAGTCACGTGCATAAACATGGGTGATATCTAATACATATCGAACTATCACAAGCATCTCTCCCAAGTGTTATATCTTGGGCTACTAATGCATTCCCTGTACTCCATATGGATTTTTGGAGGCCTTATCATATCCCTCATCGCGATGGGTCACTTTTCTTTTTTACAATGTTAGATGATTATACTCGTGCCACCTATGTTTTTCTTTTGCAATTAAAAGGTCAAACTTTTTCTTATCTGTCGAATTTCTTCTCCTTGATTAAAAACCAGCTTGATAAATGTCCAAAGAATTCGTACATACAATGGACGTGAATTTTTTTACTAATAAATGCATCTCTTTTCTCTCCTCCCATGGAGAAAGCTCTTGCACCTACTCTCCCCAAAAAAATGGGATTATAGAGTGCAAATATTGACATCTTCTAAAAGTGGCCCCTGAGCACTCAAATATCAGGCATCAATTTACAAAGTATTTTAGGGTGATTATGTGGTCACAATAGTCTATTTAATCAATCGTAGACCAATTCGAATTCTAGAAGGACGGACTCCATTTGAAATGCTTTTCGAAAAGATGCTAGATATTAACCACTTAAGAGTTTTTGGCTGCTTGTGCTATGCCTTTAAAATTGGCCCTCGAAATAAGATGGATCCTTGTGCAATTTAGTGTATCTTTATGGGGTACTCCCATTTGCAAAAGGGTTACAGAGTTATGGATATGTTTATGGGGCGTTCCGTTGTTAGTCGAGACATTATTTTTTTCATGAAGATATATTTTCATTCTAGGAAATGACACCTTCATCTAAATCGCTATGCCAAAATCAAACAACAGTCAATTCTTATTAGAAGAGGATTAATTTGTGAGTTCTTAATATGTTTTCATTTCAGCAAACCCTATATCATATATTCCAACCGATTCAAATTCTTTGAATCAAGAAATTGAATCACCTACATCATCATCTGACAAAGATGATCCACTTGCTTCTTCAATGACACGTGCATCTTTAGTGGGATCCCCGCATCCATGCCTTGATGATTCTTGCTCACTAGTTCCGAGAAAAAGGCATATTGAGCAGCCACATTTGTCCTTCGGCATGGACGAAAGAGGACAAATGTCCCACATTGAATTCTCCATGTACATGTAGTCCTATCTCCTCTTATGTTTCATTTAGCCGACTATCACCAGAACATATATGTTGTATTAGTCGCATATCAGAGGAACAAGAATCGTCATCTTTTGATGAAGCAGTGCGTAACCCACAATGGCAAGGCCATGGAAGCTTAACTACATTCTCTCATTGAGAACCACACTTGGGATATTGTCAATCTACCTTTGCATTGAAAACCAAATTAGTTGCAAATGGGTATGCAAATTTAAGTACAACACAAATGGCTCTGTTGAACGTAACAAGGCTCGCTTGGTTGCCAAATGATTGACTCAAAGGGAAGGTTTCGATTATCATGGGACTTTTCCAGTGGCGGCTCTTGCGTTGACAACTTACTATTATACATTGGTGAGTCTTTTGGGGCGGTGGCTCTACATTGTCATCGTGAGAAACTAGTTCACACCGCACGGTAAACTTCCCGCGGCATTGATGGTGCACTCAATGAAACCACCAATTTCGATGGTTCTTTTAGTGTCAACTATAACCCAATGGTCACCAGCTTAGGTTTCTTCGAGGACGCCAACACCGCCAATGGAGAATTCCTTCCCATGGTCGTGCCTTCAAGTTACAACTCACATTGAAAATCAATAAAAACTTAGCTTTCTCCAGAGACACCCACCTGCGGCATACCACTTGTCCTTGGTCACCCCTTGGGAATAGCTACAACCGTCCGCCATCAAGCATCGTGTTACCGGCCACATCGTTCGTCATCCATCTGAGCCACCTTTGTTGATTCAATTTGGAAACGTAATATTCAAATTTAGGTAATATCTTCATATGATTTTGGTGAATATTTTATGGCCTAATTTGATTATTCAATATCTAATGTACATATTTGAGTGATAGACAATATCCACTAGGATTTGTTTTCTAATCCGCAACCGCGCAACGATTTTTTATTCTATCTATAAGGCTTTAGATGGAATAATTAAATGCGCGGTAATCTTTAAAGTTTGAAGTGACGATATAAAGTTGATTAAGAGAAATTACTTCGATACTCGACATTAGCATTTAAAAATCACATACGATTTTGCACCTTGATTTTGGATTTTCTAAATTTTGAAAATATTTTCAATTGAGAAATGTTAAAAGGAAAAACAAGTCACTTTAAAACGATTAAACTATGAGTATTGTAAATTTTTCCAAAATGGCTTTATTCAAAAAATAAACTGAACACTTGTTACCATATTTGAAAATTTTTAATTTCTTTATAATACTTCCATCGTGTTATGTGTGATTGGTATCTCTAAAAATCAAATTTATCTTTATTAGTACCATAAAAAGCCACAATCTAATTTTTGACCATCAAACTAATCTTTTCACCATCAAAAACTCTAAATTAGTGCATTTATGACAAATTTACCATCATTTAATATTTACTAAATTGTATCAATACTGTAAAAAGTACAAAATATTGCACATATGACAAACGAAAGTTAAAACCCTAAATTGATAACTCGTCAATCGCCATGTCTCATTTGATTTGGTAATTTGACGGTAAAATTTAAAGGAAATTAACGGATGTAAATTTGTCGCATGTGTATTAATTTTGGGGTTTTTTATGGGGAAAAAATTCGGTTTTGCATAAATTTGTCACATGCATATGGATTTGAGATTTTTTGTGACTTTAATCCTTTTTTTTTTCCAATCAAGACCTCGAAAATCAAATTCCGTAGAATGACAGCATGGGAAATTACATGTTTTTACCCTTGGGGATCTCATTGCTAGTCCTTTTGCTTTTAATCCTAATTTCCAATGAAATTTATGATAATTCCATCAAATTTCAATTCAAAATATGCCCAAAATTGTTGAGTTAGCATTTATAAATGTCGTGCCCCATGTATGAACTGCTAATGCGAATTTCCCTATTGATCTTGTACTTTAAATTCCTCCCTTGGATTCTAAGTGCGTGTTGATGATCTAGCTAATTAGATTGATAAGTTTTGGTGATTTTACTACAATTATCTAAGCATAAGTTGGAATGGTTGTACGAAAAACAAGCGTTTTCTTAAGTCAATTTAACCACTTGAAAATGTACTATAAAAACTCCAAAGTTATTTCTTTCATTATTTAAATATCATTGATTTTGTCTCGCAATATGAAATGAGTATAAAAATATGTAGAAATAAGCATATTGGGGTCCTAAAACTTATCGCGAAAGTGTAGTCGATGTATAAAACTTTCAAAAAGTATAATCGAGTTATAAAACTTATCAAATTGATCGAATTGAGTCCTTTAATTAACTGCACTTTTTGAATTATGATTTGGTCGCATTTTCATGATAAATTTTAAAACTTGATTACACTTTTGGAAACTTTTACGACTTGATTATATATCCACGACAAGTTTTAAGAGTTGATTACACTTTTTGAAAGTTTTAAATGTAATTGTACTTTCTTGACAAGTTTAAAAACTTTGAATGTACTTATCTTGGATATGTATTAATATAATCTCGGCGGGAATCATTTAATTCTTACTATTCTCTGTTGAAATTTTTGTGAGTATTTTCCTTTTATTCAACTTCACATTTTTGTTTGAATATCGATCTCGTGTTTCCTATATTCTCGGTTGATTGATATGTCTTGGTGATTTTATTACAGTTATCTAAGCATAAGTTGGAATGGTTGTACGAAAAAAAAAAAAAAAAACTTTTCTTAAGTCAATTTAAGCACTTGAAAATGTTCTATAAAAACTCCAAAGTTATTTACTATGAAATGAACCTGAAAATATGTAGAAACAAGCATATTGGGAGTCCTAAAACTTATCGCAAATTTGCAATCGAATTACAAAACTTTTAAGAAGTGCAATTAAGTCGTAAACTTGCCACGAAAGCTCAGTCGAGGCATAAAACTTGTAAAAAGTGCTATCGAGTTATAAAATTTGTCAAATTGATTGAATCAAGTCCTTTCATTAACTGCACCTTTTGAAATTTTATGATTCGGTTGCATTTTTGTGATAAATTTTAAAACTTGATTATACTTTTGGAAAATTTTACGACTTGATTATATATCCGTGATAAGTTTTAAGACTCGATTATACTTTTTGAAAGTTTTAAAATTAAATTATATTTTGACAAGTTTAAAAATTTTCAATGTACTTATCCCATATATATATTAATACAATTCTGGCGGGACTTATTTAATTCTTCCTTTTCTCAACTGAAAGTTTTGTCCGAGTTTTTTCATTTTATTCAGCTTCATATTTTTGTTCGAATATCAATCTTATGTTTCCTCTCTTGGCGTGTTTATTTGTTTTTTTGCTGCTCTAGAAATTGGTCACTGGACATGTACACTTTTCTAAGAAGGCCGCCTGTGAAATATATATTAATTTTTTCCATTAACTTTCGCTTTGTAATAAATTTAAAACCTAAGATAACACATGAATAAATGGTATACTTGTGACATCCCGATTTTCCACTTCTGGTTTCAATTGAATAAGTCGGGCATTTCATCTTCGCGTCTATAGCTCTCTTCTCTGAGTTGGCCACTCACGAGATAACTAGCCTATCAGGTGAAGCCGTTAAGGAATTTAAATGCAATAGGCTTGAGAATTTGACCATGAATCGGCTACTCGACCGTATTAATCTGCAAGGATCATTACGACACTGTCAGAATCGAACAGAGATCAGTAATAGGTTGATTCGACTGAGATATGTGATTAGAGCGTGGGTGATTCCACCTGATTGCAATATTCTCGTCGACCGGCACTAAACTGATTTTTCTGTCGTTTTGGGTACCCTGTGTTCGTATTTGAAACCTCGAGATTTTCACGACAATCGAGAGTCGCCAATGTGTCGAAGATTTATGTTGTGGCTTGAAAATAATCAACCACAGGTCAATTGCACAGAAAATTCCTAAAAGCCACCCGGTAGATTAGGACGCGCTAAAGTCGCGCCAGATTGAAATTAACCGTGATTTTAAACCCGAATTCAGAAATTGAAAGTTCTGTCATGTCACAATTCATTTTAGGAACGTCGACTCATCATTAGATTATTTTTCTACAAACCGGGATTTTTGGCGGAAAAGCAAAGTAAGGCCAATTTTGTTCGGGATTGTCAGAGGGCCGTTTTTGATTGAATCTTCGGGATGCAAGTTGGATCATTTGATGGGGAAAAGTCATGAGAAGGTTGAGGACACATGGACGGATTTAATTGAACTTCAATTGGATGGAATTGAATGAGAATGGGTTGAATTCAATGTACAAAATGTCCAAAATTCGTAGCTCCCATGGCACACAACATTTTGGACACTCAACCAAGCTTGTTGGGGAAGATTGGTGGCTGCAAAGGGCAGAGGGTGAGGGCCATGGATGGTGGGGGCAAGAGAGAGGGGAATTGGACAAGTGTTGAAGCTAGAAGAGCTCTTGGGGACCCCTTTGTTTCAGCAGCCCATCTTCCTCCATAATCCAAGGCTTTCTCCATTGTTATTATCCATCTTGAGCTTCAAAGAACCAGAGGAAGACCAGCAGAAGCCGCGCCTCCGTCGTCGTCCAAACCGTCGACCGTTTTCCCCTCTGTTTTCCCCTCGTTCCAGTTTCTGCTCCAGCCGACCTTTCGTCAAAGATCCAAGTAAAAAGTTAACTTCCCGGTTGAATCAGCGAACGAGCCACCCATCGCCACGAAGACGACATCCAGCCCGTTCCGGAGCACCTCCCCGCTTGTCGGAACGATTCTCCGGACGTCCCGTACGGCCGCCCGAAGCCGCCGCTCGCCGGACCGTCTGGACTCGCCTGGTTCCGCCTGTTTCGCCCGTTTCGCGGTTTTCAGCCATTTTCTCCCCATTTCTACCCTACCTCCACCCATACCAACCTCCAATAAGATTCCCTTGACCTCCGGGAGCCGCCGGTTTCCAACCACCCGCTCGCCGGAGCTCTGATCGGCCCGTTTTCGCCGTTGAAGTTGCTGGTTTCTTCTCTGCAGTTCAACCCAGATCAGAAGCAGAAGACAGCAAGGTTTTTCAGTCTTCGAGGCCCGTTTTTGTTGTCTTCCCGGCCTCCGTTGGTGTCGCCGCCTTGAGGTTTATCAACCGCCTTGGCGCCGTGGTCGCCGTGAACTCACCGCGCAAAACCGGTGAGTTTATCCTCTAAACCTTGCTTAGTAAGTTAATCATGCTTAAGGGGTGTTTAGATTAGTCTAATTAGGTTTAGGTGGTTAGATTAGATTATTTTAATGTAAATTAGATTAGTTGTATGATTAGTTTAAGGGACGTTTAATTAGGGCTAATTGTATGTTTAAATTAGTGTAATCTAGTTTAAGCCCTAATTAATTATTTTTAATTAATTAATTATTTCGAATTTTATAAATATTATTTTATTAAATTATATTATTATAATATAATATTTAATTATTTAATTTTCGGAATTAAATTTAATTATTTAATAATTTCGAAAATTTTGCCGGGATGGCGGTCATTAGAATTTCGCACTGATCGCAGCAGTGCGGTCAGTTTGTATCAATTGTATGCGTAATTGCGAAATTGAGTGAAAATGATGATTATGGTTAATAATTCCAAAAATGTGGAATTAAGTGAAATTGGAGAAGTTTTGGTATTTAACTTGAAAATACCCGGTGTCAGTTATTGGCATCGTAATTGGTTGGTAGGACCAGTTTAAATCTATTGATTGATTTGATTGAGGAATGGATTGGGTTATTGTTGAATTGATAACTTTGGCGAGCAGTTATGATATAGTATACTATATAAATATTGCGGCAGCTTCTGGTGAGCTATAGTATACTATATAAATATTGCGGCAGCTTCTGGTGAGCTATAGTATACTATATAAATATTGCGGCAGCTTCTGGTGAGCTATAGTATACTATATAAATATTGCGGCAGCTTCTGGTGAGCTATAGTATACTATATAAATATTGCGGCAGCTTCTGGCGAGCTATTATATTATCTATCAGCTACAGCTTTGGAAAGCATTTGTCTTATTAACGACTGGTGTGATAGACGGTATGGAAAGATAGATAATGTGATTGAATTGAATCATTGTGAATGATCAAATGTGATTGAGAATTGAATTGTGCTGACGTGCAGGAATGGACTGAGGCCAGGTAAGTCCTCAATTCTCTTTGTGTGACTAGAGCGCCCTGGGGCTTATTTTCTTCCTAATCGAGTTTTAGAGGGTAGGACTCGCTGAGACGTAGTCTCATCCCGGTTTGGGGAAAATATTTCAGGTCCCTAGATGGCGGATCCTCCGGAGCTTTTTGGTAGACCAGTGAGGGTCGTTGAGAGGATTTTTGACTTCGCCGATCCCGACTAAAGAGCTGGCGAATGGACCTGTCTAGCTGATCTTAGGACAGCTTAGTTTTTGAGGACTGATCTTCTATAGATCTTTTGTAAATAGCCTAGTCCTGTAAATGAACTGGTTTGATATGTATAAAAAGTATGTGGTTGGTTTTGAAAAATGTGATCCTGCTTTTCTATCCCAATTGAGTTTTGTCTGGGGATTATTTTTCTGCTTCCGCATGTGCAATTAAATGAATGGGTCGGCGACGTGTCCTGGGAAGTCGCATTTCTATCGACCGCTGTGGGATGTGCGCGTGCTCGAGGTTCGGGGCGTGACAATACTATCACGAATCTTTAATAATATAACACGTAAGACTCTAGAACCTTTCTTACCGTGGATGACACTCAAACGATTATGTCGTTGGGCATGTCTGAACTTTGAAATAAAGTTTGTCTCCTGCATCTGTTTTGGATTTTATCGTTCGGTTCTGAATTAGAGAATGAAAAGGTAAATCGAATGGAATTTGACCCTTTTATATGTAATTTGAAGTTGGGTTTCGTTCCCTCGTCTGTTTGGACCGATGCACGGCCATGTTACCTGTCGAATTTTGGAGGCTTAGGAGCTGATTTAGGCGGTTCGCCATTGAATTTTACAAAATCGGACTGGGTGATGGCTTGCCGATTGTTGAACGCGTGTGGAGCTTTCCTAAAATCAACAGATTGTGCGAGACCAAGAGAGGAAATTGGGGATGATTTAGCTTAATCTGTTTCAAGGCATCGAGAGGAGATTCCTTTCATGAATAGATGCATAGTCGGTGTGCGAGCTGCTGTGGTGTTTCGAGTTAAAGCGTGATCAACAATGAAAGCATGATTTTTGAACTCGACGACCGTAATGGGTTGAAAAGTCCGTGAATATCTTTAAGATTCCCGTCACTCTCTGTTATCCTTTTTTCCCATATTGTTATGGTAATTAAAGAATTTCTTCAAAAATTATTGATTTTCTTTTTCCTGGCTAGTGTATTATTTGGAATTAGCTTTCATTGTTTTGCTGTTGGATAGTGAGTGACGGAGCCTACGTAATTGAAAATATATCCTTAAGTCTTTAATTTTTCTAAAATTAACAAGCTACTAAAGGTATCTTTGTTCTTGGTTTTGGGCTTAGATCTCCTGATTTATCTTGGTATCTCCACAAAAGCTCTATTCAATTAGCTTTGTTGGATCGTTGAGTGCAGTTCACTATACAGTTATGTATTATCCTCAAGATATTTCTATGATAAAACATAATCGAGGATCCATTAGAACTTACCTACGTGGATCTTACTTGGACATTGATATTTACATGTATTAATCATGTAGTTTTTTCCTTTGATTAGCATAAGGAAATGGCAGACGCAAAAGACATTCTACCTCTCGTTGTTGATAATGGAGTTGGCATGGTTAAGGTGAGAATATCGATGCATCGGTCCATTGCTACGGGGTTTCCTGGAGTGTATGGTGGTATATGTGCTCACGTAATAACCTGAATTTGACAGGTTGGTTTTGCTAGAGATGATGCTCCAAGGGTTGTTTTCCCCAGTATGGTTGGTCGATCGAGGCACCCCGCTGACATGGTTAGTATGGGCCACAGGGTTGCTTATGTTGGAGATGAGGCCCAATCTAAAAGGGGCATGCTTACTTTGAAGTACCCTATAGAGGGTGGAATTGCCAGCAATTGGGACGATATGGAAAAGATCTCGCATCACACTTTCTACATCGAGCTACACGGTGCTCCCGAAGAACATCCGATGCTCCTTATTTAAGCAACCCTCGACCCAAAAAGCAAATGGGCTGAAGATGCCACTGATCATATTTGAAACATTTGTCCCTGATAGTGTTGTCACAGTTAACGTGAAGACATAGTAAGAGAGTTGATTTAATAAATGCAAGTCCAAATACAGTTTCCGCGTGAAAAATTGTCATTGCTGGTGCGGTGGGAAAAAAAATGTTGTACAACCTAATAATTAATTCATCGAATATGGAACTCACATAATTAATTGTCGAGACAATATTGGTCCACAAGCTCCGATATCTTTTGCTAGAGATCATTTAGGTGATCGCCCCCATCTTTGGTCTTGATCGCCAAATCGTCCACGTAACATTCGACGATACAGTGGGGCAAAGTCCCCAGGGAGGAAAGTCATGAACATTGCGCCGACTTTTCTCGAACCTAAAATGTATAACTTTGTATCGGAATATTCCCCTGGGTATTATAAAGGCCGCCGTTTCCTCTCCATCATATGGATCCATTGTTGTGTTGATTGCTTCCGGAATATCCATTCTATCAGTAGCTCGGTGATAGGCAAAAGGAATGTATCCCTTGGACTGGCATTGTTGAAGTCTCTAAAGTTAATAAAACACTCTAACATTGGTCATTCTTCTTTTTCGCTGGCTAAATCTTTACAAGCCGAGCAGGGTATTCATTTCAGTAGCTCTGATAAATTAGTCGAATTCTGCCTCGATTTCAGCTACTAGCTCTCGATGGAAAGAATTTGGTTTATACATGACTATTCAATTAAGATGACCTCTGTTTCTCTCGTCAGCCGGGGAGCAGGCATATAAAAGTAGATAACATGCACATGCAGGTGCCCATTGACGTGCAGATTCCCCACTTTTATAAACAAAGGTAATAAATCCAAGATGCATAAATAAGGATGAGTTCTTCTATTGCACACGGAAAGGTCAAAAGCCCACATATATCCGCATTGAACGAGAATGCCATGGATTAAAAGTACGTTTTGTGAAAGTTAACGTCGAAACTTAGTAAGAGAGTTGATTTAATAAACGCAAGATGTATAGGTTCCTCAATAGAGTTTTTTTATTTGATTTGATTTTCCATTTTTCTAACCACTTCTTGATCCCACTCATTTTCTTTTGTATGGCCAAGAGCGGAAGTCCTTTGCCTTTGCAAGACTCCTTCAAGTCATACCTAGAAGTACTAGAGACTCGTCAATGTAATTTTTCTACTGACAACTTATGAATTCAATTCTACGGACTGCAATTTCTATCACTCACTCAAATATAACATGGCAACAAAAAATCTTAAGAGCAAAATATAATTAGCAACACCTAGCCACACTTCCTGAGGACTTAAAGATTTGATTGTATCCAAGTAGCTCATGGTACTAAGTGTGACTCCTAAAATTCATTTTTCCCCGATTCAACCTCATGCGGTACTTCCTAACTACGAGAAATGTTCCCCCGCGATTTTACTCTTGACTAAGATATCATCAATGCTTGCCTCCTTATTCATTTTCTAGTGTCGACGAAATTTTGCTTGCCCGCCTCTGGTACATCGCGAGTTCGAATGGCAAGTCAGCATATTCAGGTACGCATTTGATGACTCGTATTCCACTTCCAGACGTCGGCATGGCTCACGGATTGCTAAGCGGCCACGAATGTCCCTATGGCGAAGTGGTGCTTAGCTTCTCAAATCCTAATGACCGTAACTTAAATTGAAATAAAATTCATAAACTAGTTACACGTATCAAAATTCACATTGAAACGACTTATGATTAAGGCAATCAAGAGTAATACAATGGAGCCATAACAACGATTCAAAGTATACTCAGAAGAAAAAGATGAATGAAAATGAAACACCAAGAATTCTAACTTAAACTTTAATATGCTCAAACAACGAATCATGTTTGACGATGAACCCCTCCGCGTTTACGATTTGGGTTGAAAACACGTTTAGCGAATGAACATTTTGATCAAATCAATAAGTGGTTAGTAGGCTTATGCACTTGAATTAATCAAAAGGATTGGAAGCAAAAGTTCAAATGTTCACCCTGAAAGAACCAAAGGCAAGGACCGGTCTTGATGCAAGGATTCATTGCCTCGCGGACGCCGAACTCTCAAGTTGATTCTTCAAAGTCCTCACCTTCAGCCCTAGGAGCAGCCGGGCGTGTTGCTATGAGTGTCTGAGTTCGTGACCGTGAGGGGCTGAGTTCAGCCGCGAGTGACTGGGTTTCGACGGAATCCAACAGTATGCGGCCGAGTTTGGATCCGAATTTGCTCATGGCCTACTGCTTTTCCTTCTGCTGGATGTCCTTGCGCGATTGAGTGTGCTCTCTTGTGGCTGAGCAGTACTTCTACTAGTGGTGAGCATGGTTCAGGTGGTGGTTCCCATCTTAGAACCGAGGACCATCCACTAAATACCGGCTCCAAAAAATTGGAACCGGGAACCGCCTGTTATTTCCATGGATCCACCCGATGCGGTCCGGTCCCCAAGTGCATCTATGGAACCGGTCTGGGTGGGCGTTGAATTTAAAAGTCAAGGTTGTGAGTGAGAGATAGAAAGACGACTCTGACATGGTGAGATTCAAATTAGAAATTTTAGAGTTCTCATTTTTCGTAAAACTTCTTTTGGTTGAAACTTTTCATAAAGGTTCGGTCCAGGTGGGCGTTTCACACCTAGAATCAGGAACCTGATTGGTTGCCGGTTTTAATAAATTGGAATTGGCAACTGGACCTATTCCCTTGGGAACCACCGGTTTTGGTCCAGTACGGTCTGATTCCGAGCAGTTCTCGATTCCTTAGCACACCTTTACTTTCTCCTTTGCTTGGCCTTGCTTGGCCTTTTAAGAAATCTTTGAGAGTCTGTTTGGCAATTGGCTAAACAGTACCGATTCTATTTTTTTTGTTCCCGAGAATAAAAAAAGAATAAAAATCCATTTGGTAAGTTTTCTGTTTTCAGAAACAAATTTGTTCCCGAAAATAGATTTGGAAAAAGAATCAAGGAGTAGAAAAAAGTTGTTTCTTTGTTCCAGAGAACAATTCCAGAATTAATCCAAACGATTTTTCTTTCTTCTCATTTCTTTTCTTCTTTTCTCTCCCTTTTTTTTTCCATTCTCTTTTCTTCATCTTCCCAACCAGTAGCCAACCGCCACCACCGGCAATCAATGACCTATTGGGTGAGGTCCGACGAGCTCGCTAGAGATCGCGAGGCCACTAAGTGGCTTGACCTTGCCAAGCGGTGCGAGGCTTGGCCTCGCCAAGCTAGGTTGAGTTCACCTCATGTTGATTGGGTTAGGTTGAGCTTTGCCGGTGGCCAAGTGAGGCTCGCCAGCTAGGCGAGGCTCCTCGCCTAGCAACCAGCGATTTGGCGAGGCCAAGCCTACGGTGAGCTCGTCGGACTTTGCCTAGCTAGTCGCCAACCACGAGAATACCAAACACATGAGGAAGGAGAAGACCGGCTTAGCAAGGAAGGAGGAATGAGAAGAGAAAAGGAAAAAGTAAAAAAGAAAAATATAATAAAAGTATTAAAAATTAAAAGAAAAAATTTAAGAGTCATAAAAAGCAAATTTTATTCCAGGAATAAAAATCTTGGATAATTACTAAATGCTTTTAATTGCACAAAATCTCATATAGAGATCAGAATAAAAAAGAATCATTTCTAAGTATAAATTGTTTTCGGAAACATAATGGTTATCAAACACACCTTAAACGATAAATCCTGGAAATCCCAATCCTAATTTAAGTTCAGATCACCTCTTCTTGGTCGAAAATCCTCACCTTTTCCATAATTGGTTAATATATGTGATCAAAGTTGTTAATATTGAAAAGAATACTTATGCAACTCTACTTGACACTTAGAGAAGGGGGAAAAATCCTCTTCCTTCTCTTAAATTCCCTTTTGGCTGAAAATTACTAAATCCTTGATCACGGGGGACGAATTTTTTACTGAACCTTCCTAAGCCAAAATTTCTCTTGAAATTTTCTTCATCTTGATTTTTTCTTTGCCAATTTAGAAAGGCACGTGCAAATTTTGGCTAGTCTAAGGAAAAGGGAGTGTGGCCTGATTCCTTAGAGAGGCTAGGTTAAAAAAATCTTAATTTTGACAATCGAGGCATAAAACTTTCAAAAAATGCAATCGAGTTATAAAACTTGTCAAATTAGTTGAATCGAATCCTTCCGTTAACCGCACTTTTTGAAAATTTTATGACTCGGTTGCATTTTTGTGGATGATTTTAGAACTTGATTACACTTTTGGAAAGTTGTACAACTTGATTGTACATTCTTGATAAGTTAAAGACTTAATTGCATTTTTTGAAAGTTTTAAAACTTAATTGTACTTTCTTGACAAGTTTAAAAATTTTCAATGTACTTATCCTTGATATATATTAATACAATCCTAGCGGACTTATTTAATTCTTCCTATTCTCAGTGAAAGTTTTGTTTGACTATTTTCCTTTTATTCAGCTTCACATTTTTGTTTGAATATCAATGTTGTGTTTCCTCTATTGGGTTGAGTATTTATTTTTGCTGCTCTAGAAATTGGTCATTGGACATGTACACTTTTCTTAGAAGGCCGCCTATAAAATATATACTATTTTTTTTTCCATTAACTTTCGCTTTGCAATAAATTGAAAACCTAAGATAACACACGAATAAATGGTATACTGTCACGAATCTTAAATAATATAACACGTAAGACTCTAGAACCTTTCTTACCGTGGATGACACTAAAACGATTATGTCGTTGGGCGTGTCTGAACTCTGAACTAAAGCTTGTCTCTCTGCTTCTGTTTTGGATTTTGTCACTCGATTCTAAATCAGTGAATGAAATGGTAAATTGAATGGAATGTGACAAATCTTTTTTTTTTTTTTTTATGAAATTTGAAGTTGGATTTCATTCCTTCATCTGTTTTGACCAATGCGCGGCCATGTTACCAATTGAATTTTGGAGGCTTAGGAGCTGATTTAGGCAGTTCGCCATTGAATTTTACCGAATTGGACTAGGTGAAGGCTTGCCGATTGTTGAACGTGTGTGGAGCTTTCCCAGAATCAACGGATTGTACGAGACCAAGAGAAGAAATTGGGATGATTTAGCTTAATTTGTTTCAAGGCATCGAGAGGAGATTCCTTTCATGAATAGATGTATTGTTGGTGTGCAAGCTGCTATGGTGTTTCGTGTTAAGGCGTGATCAACAATTAAAGCATGATTGTTGAACTCAATGACCGTAATTCAAGAATATCTTTAAGATTCTTGTCACTCTCTATTATCCTTTTTCCTGTACTGTTATGGTAGTTAAAAGATCTCTTAAAAAATTCTTGATTTTTTTTTCCTGGCCAGTGTGTTATTTGGATTTAGCATTTCATTGCTATTCTGTTGGACAGTGAGGGATAGAGAATGCGTAATTTAAAATATATCCTTAAGGCTTTAATTTTTTTTTAAATTAAAAAGCTACTAAAGGTATCTTTGTTCTGGGTTTTGGGCTTAGATCTCCTAATTTATCTTGTTATCTCCACAAAAGCTCTATTCAATTAGCTTTGTTGGATCAGTGCAGTTCATTATACAGCTATGTATTATCCCTAGGATATTTCTATGATAAAACATAAGCATGGATCCATTAGAACTTACCTACGTGGATCTTACTTGGACATTGATATTTACCTGTATTAATCATGTAGAGTTTTTGTGACATCCCGAATTTCGATCCCGTCCCGAATATATGAAATGGCCATTTTGCCGGCGCGCCTATGGTCCTTTTTCACTGAGCTGATCACTCACGAGTTAACCAAACTATTGGGTGAAGCCGTTAAGGGATATAACCGCGGTAAAATCCCTAAAAGCTACCCGATAGGTCGAATCCGACTAAAATCGCGTTCGATCGATTTTAACCACGAAGTTCAAGTCGGTTTCGGAAATCGAACATTCGAGCATGTCACGATTCATTTATAGGACATTGTCTTGTCTTTCGGAGAAATTTCATCGAGTTCTGGTTTTTTACGGAAAATCACTTTGGACGGTTTGGAAAATAACGGAAATTCAGATTGGCCAAATTGAATGGATTTTTGGCCTCCTATTTGAGTCTTTGAGTGTTGGGAATTTATAGAAAGTTTGTGGGGTTTTTCTTTGGCAAAAATTGGACTTCAATTGGGGAAGGTTGAGTAGAAATTGAAGCTCAAGTTGAAGAAATTTGGACTAGGCATGGGGGGTGCAACAATTGACATCAAATGGGATTAATTGTGGGAAATTTATTCAAGAAAGTATTTGGGGGACACCTTGGATAAGTTTGAAGACTTTTTAGACAAGTTAATGATGATTTGGATATTTTAATTTGACTCTTCCCCATCCACCAGCTTCTCTTTCATTTCCCTCGGTGCTGCCCTCTCCACGCCGGTCCCTCTCTCCTTTCGTTCATTCAAAGACCGCCCGCAACTTCTGCTCTCTCTCTCTCGGATCACCCCACGGCGCCAGTAGCTACTTCTCCATCCTGTCACCCCACCATCTGCTGCCTCCCCTGTTGCTCCACCGAATTTTCCTTCTGCTTTGCTGCATGCCAGCGTCCCTCTGCACGCGTCCCTCTTCCCTAGCGAGTCAAGCCACCCAAGCAGCTCCACCGAAGTCAACAAACCAGCAAACTCTTCCCCATCTTGTTGACCGAAGCTACTCCAGCTTCTGCCGCAACTCCATGTTCGCTTCTCTTCCCCCAAGCAACGACCAAAGCTGCTGCCATCCACCATCACTTGTCCCCCACAGACGTTCCTCTCCATCTTTGCTGCTTCTCTCGGTCAAAACCCCAGCGAAGCCTTTCTGCCGAAATTGACTCCAGCATTTCTTCATCTTGCTGCGTGCGTCCGCTTCTCGACCACCTCACATGCCTGCAGCAGTCCACGATTCCAGCAAGCCCAGAGGACAGCACTGTGCGGCCCAAATCTACAAGCTTCAGCCCAGCGAATTCCATTTGAAGCCCAGTTTTGGCTGTGGAATTGTTAGGCTTCTCGGCCTAGCCCATCTCAGCCCAAGAGGGCAACCCATCTTCAGTCAAGCCCAGCAAGTGTCACAAGCCCAGCTCACATTTGTTCAGCCTAGGGTTCGGCCTAGTCCAGAGAAGCCCAGCAAAATCAGAAGCCCGCGATTTTGAGGCCCAAGCCCAGCGTCTGTAGCAAGCCCAGTCCAATGCAAAACCAAATCTCAGTTGAGCTGAGATTTGTTGGGCCCGTTTTAGGCCCGGCCCAAGTGTCCGCCAATGCCGCCGAAAATTTGGATTTTCGCCGCCGTCGCATTGCCGTCGCGGTGTTCCAGTCTTCGCTTTGCCAAGTGAGTAATCTCACTAATCCTTGCTTAGTAGACTAATGATGCTTAAGGGTTGATTAGTGATTATTAGTTAATTGCATTACATATTAGTTAGGTGGTTAGTGTATAGCTAGAGAACTGCCTATACTATTTATTGAATGCATCTCGGGATTTTTCCCGACCCTTATTGGGCTTCAATTAGGCATTACGGGCCTAAATTGGATTTTTAGTATTTATTTATTAATTTTCGAAATTATTTATTTTTCGGAAATTAGGCAAGGATAGCCGACGACTGAAATTTCGTGCTGATTGTCGTGGTGCAGTCTGTTTATTTATTTGAGCTCCACGTTGTGCTGAATTGAATTAATTGTGCAATTTGAGGAATTATTCCTAAATTGATTGAAATTGAGTGAAATTGAATGATTGATCGGTAGATAGCCGAGTATGGTTATTTAGCATTTATAATGCTTTGATGAGTTGTAAATCGGAAGGAATCGGGAGATTGAACTAAGAATACTCTTGGCTGAGACCGATCAGGTACGATGTATAGACATACGTGATTCGGTGATAAGGAAATTACTGGTGAAAACGGCGCCTTAAAGAACGCACGAGTGCTGTCTATTATCTGCATTAGTATAGACATACGTGGTTCGGTGATAAGGAAATCACTGGTGAAAACGGCGCCTTAAAAAACGCACGAGTGCTGTCTACTACATGCATCATTATGGACATATGTGGTTCGGTGATTAAGAATATCACTGCTGAAAACGGCGCCTTAAAGAATGCACAAGTGCTGTCCAGTATATACGTCACCTTGGCGAAAACGACGCCCAAGAGCAATACTGTAGCTCTGTGACTGAGAGTGCAAATGGGAGGTTTTATATTGAGAAGTGATTTGACCTGGAAATGGTCCAACTGACATGTAATCGACTAGGCCGATTGATCAATGATCTGATCCGTTGTCGTGAATTGACTGATTGAGTTGAAGTGACTTTGAATGGTCCGATTGACATGTAATCGACTAGGTCGATTGATCGAGATATCGATCTGTGATGTGATTGCTAGGGTGCCTATTGAATTGTGCTAATATGCAAGTGGAATCTGAGGCAAAGGTAAGTCCTCTAACCCGTGTGTTTATAGGCAGCTCGGTTATCGTATTGGTTTCCTAATCGAGGCTTAGTGGGGTAGAACTTGCTGAGACGTAGTCTCATCCCGGTTGTGGGATAACATTTCAGGCCTGTAGATGAGCCTGAGGAGGAAGAACCAGAAGAGGACAATGAACCAGCAAAAGATTAAGAACTTGAGGGAAACAAGCTTAGGGAAGAAGAGTCAGAAGAGGATCAAGATGATCTCGAGTATGACCCGGATGAGAATTGAGATCCCATCCTCTTTTGTGAACCTTGTGTGGTGTATATAGAGTGTGACTAGAATGTTATGAGTAGTCTTGTGAATAGACTTTGAGTTATGCCATGTATAAAGGTTTGGTTGTGGATTTCAATATGAAAAATATGGCCTTGCTTTTCTATCCCATTGTGTTATTGTCTGAGGATTTATAACTACTTCCGCATGTGCTTAATAAACGAAAGGGTCGACGATACTTAGTCATGGGATATCGCATTATAAAATCGACCAGTTAGAAGGATGTGTGCATGCCCGAGGATCAGGGCGTGATAGTTTTTCCTTTGATTAGCATTAGCAGATAGCAGATGCCGAAGACATTCAGCCTCTTGGTGTTGATAATGGATTTGGCATGGTTAAGGTGAGAATATTGATGCACCGGTCCATTGCTATGGGGTTTCCAGGAGTGCATGGTGGTATTTGTGCTCACGTAATAACCTGAATTTGACAGGCCGGTTTTGCTGGAGATGATGCTCCAAGGGTTGTCTTCCCCAGTATGGTTTGTTGATCGAGGCACCCCGCTGACATGGTTAGTATGGGCCACAGGGTTGCTTATGTTGGAGATGAGGCCCAATCTAAAATGGGCATGCTTACTTTGAAGTACCTTATGGAGAGTGGAATTGCCAGCAATTGGGACGATATGGAAAAGATCTCGTATCACACTTTCTACATCGAGCTACGCGGGGCTCCCGAAGAACATCCGATGCTCCTTATTTAAGCAACCCTCCACCCAAAAAGCAACTGGGGAGAAGATGCCACTGATCATATTTGAAACGTTTGTCCCTGATAGTGTTGTCAAAGTTAACGTGAAGACATAGTGAGAGAGTTGATTTAATAAATGCAAGGTGTATAAATGGGGATGGACTTTCACATGGAAACTTAGTAAGAGAGTTGATTTAATAAATGCAAGGTGTATAGATGGGGATGAACTTTCACGCGGAAACTTATTAAGACAGTTGATTTAATAAATGCAAGATGTATATATAGGGATGGGTTTTCCAACGCGGATTTTTTGATTTGATTTGATTTGATTTTTCTTTTTTCTAACCACATCCCGACCTTAATAGCATACTTGACGTGTAACCTAAAGATTTATCCTTTTGAAGGTCCAAAGCGAACATGACATGAACCATAGTCGGCAAAAATCAAACAAAAAGGTTGCATCTCAGAAAAAAGGCAAATGAATATAATATCTCAACTTCCCACGTTGACCAAATTTCAGCTGTGACAAGGGATTGGGACATTCGGAAGGTCCAAAGCGAACATGACATGAACCATAGTCGAGAAAAATTCTACATGAGGGTTGCAGCTCGAAAAAGAGAAATGAATATAATTTCTTGAGGGTTTTCTCAGCTAATTCTCTGTTCCTCTCTCCAGAACATTGCTCCTCAATCACATGAATCCATTCCACCAAAGAAAAAAAAAATCACATGGATCCACTCTCAGAAACCCCAATCCAGAATACAAAAGACCAAAAAAATGCGACTTCTGAGTTGGTCGGTTTCTCTCTTAATTTTCAACATCTACTCCGGAATAAGAAGGCCCGCTCTAAAATTACACCAGTCTGAAAATGGTAAGTGGAGACATTCTTCGAACATGGGACGCGCTTCTTCCCCATTAAACGTCTCCCACAGGACTTATGTCCATCTAATTGTAGTGCTCATCACAGCTCTCTCTAAATAAGGTCCATTCACGAAATTTCGAGTGGAATAATGTTTTCTTTTTCTAGTTGGCTATAATATGTAGTCGGTCAACTATGCAACAAATATTACGTAATATTTCTAGCGGAATAATGTTTTATTTTTTTATTGGTTTTGAAGTTTCCCGTAATCATTTAAGTGACCGCAAGTATAAATAAGGTCCATTCTTATAGTCTGAGGGGAAAGTTCCTGTTAACCATCTCAAACTGATTCTTGCTTCTGCCTTCTTATCTTGAACCAGGAAAACACTAAGAGAGACTGAGAGAGGGAGAGAAAATGTCAAGGACTGAGCAAGTTTTCGAGGAGGTTTTCGAGGAGGTTCAGGAAGTGGAGAGGAGGATAAGGCGTCTCAGATGGGAGCTCGACCATATCATGAATGACTTTTTGCGTGCTAGGGAGGCCGAGAATATCAATCACCCGGAAGCCCACATGGCAGCGATGCGAGCCAGAGTGCAGGAAATTCGAGAAGAGATCACCCGGGCTGAAGAGGAGCGTGATGCGCTCATCGTAGAAGCCATTGGCCTAATGGCGTAACGATCTTCTCCTCTAAAATCGAGTATACGTTTGCATTTATGGGCATCCGAACGTTAAGAGAAGCATAGTGGGGTCTGGGGTTTTATTGGATAAGGTTGTAAGAGCGGTATACTTATGTAGTTGGGAGAATAATTGTTTCTTGGATATGGTTCTTGAACTTGAAGATTGATAATAGTGTTTTCTTGTTTCCTGGTCATCCGGAGAATAAGAAATAAAGATATATAGAAGTGGTTCTTGGATCCCGCATTGTATATGTTTGGAGTTTCTTTGTTTACAATGCTCACACCTTTTTAACTCGTAGGTTTAAAGTGTACGGGGCTGTCATACGATTGGAAATATCTTACATCCATTTCTTTTTATATATGATTCTATATAATTCTTAAGTGTCAGATCATTTTCATAGTTCCCAGTCATTTAGTCGCAATGAGTATGATGCTGGTGAATAGGTGGGAGTAAATGAGGAAGAGAAATGGGCATGCAGAAGCGGGGAAAAAAAATACTGAAGAGAAAAGCTAGCAGAGTAAAATTCATATAGAAGTCCCTTAATTCTTAGATTCATCCAACATCTGCTTTTATAAATTTGCGCACTTGAGATCTTTGATGATACACACCTACTGGAGATTACTTATCCTTCAATCTTCCCCAAAGAAAAGCATAATAATACCTGAGTATGTCATTGAAAAAAAATGTATACAGACGAACTTCAAGTATATGCAATTATATAATTACGCATTATGTGTTGTCTCGAAAGTCCAAATACAGTTTCCGCGTGAAAAATTGTCTTTGCTGGTGTAGTGGGAAAAAAATGTTGTATGATCTAATAATTAATTTATCCAACATGGAACTCACATAATTAATTGTCGAGACGGCATTGGTCCACAAGCTCCGAAATCTTTTGCTAGAGATCATTTAGGTGATCGCCCTCGTGTTTAGTCTTGACCTCCGAATCGTCCACATAACATTCAATGATATAGTGGAGCAAAGTCCCCAGGGAGGAAAGTCATGAACGTTGCGTCCACTTTCTTTGAACCTAAAATGTATAACTTTGTATCAGAATATTCCCCTAGGAATTATAAAGGCCATCGTTTCCTCTCCATCATTTGGATCCATTCTTGTATTGATTGCTGCCGGAATATCCATTCTAATCCATAGCTCGGCGATAGGCAAAAAGGAATGTGTCCTTTGGACTGGCATTGTTTAAGTCTATAAAGTTAACAAAACACTGGCATTGTTTAAGTCTATAAAGTTAACAAAACACTCTAACATTGGTCATTCTTCTTTTTCGCTGGCAAAATATTTCCAAGCCGAGCACAGTATTCATTTCAGTAACTTTGATAAGTTAGTCGAATTCAGCTACTAGGTCCGGATGAAAAGAATTTGGTTTCTGCACGAATATTCAACTAAGATAACATCCGTTTCTCTCGTCAGCCGGTGACTAGGCATATAAAAGTAGATAACATGCACATGCACGTGCCCATAAACATGCAGATTCCCCTCTTTTATCAACACGGGTAATAAGTCCAAGATGTATAAATAAAGATGAGTTCTTCTAGTGCTCACTGAAAGGTCAAAAGCCTATATATATCGGCATTGAACAAGAATGCCTTGGATTAGAACTACGTAGTTTTGTGAAAGTTAACGTGGAAACTTGATAAGAGCGTTGATTTTATTTTTATTTTTCATACCCAGGGAACCCCATCAGCCGTTCGTAGCCTTACAGCCGTACATAGCCGCCAAGTAAACCCTCGAGTGACGCTAGCGGAGGACCCACCACCCCGACGTCACGCTTAAGACGCCGATGCTTCCATTGGGGTTTGACCCCCCGACCTTTCCCCCAAGGTTGGGGTTTCTTATCCAGCGGAGCCACCAAGGCCGGCGCTGCATTGATTTAATACGTGCAAGATTTATAAATAAGGATGGGTCCTTCAACAGAGGTTTTTCTATTTGATTTGATTTTCCATTTTTCTAACCACTTCTTGATCCCACTCGTTTTCTTTTGTATGGCCAAGAACGGAAGTCCTTTGCCTTTGCAAGACTCCTTCAAGTCATACCCACAAGCACTAGAGACTCGTTGATTTAATTTTTTTGCTGACAACTTGCGAATTTAATTCTATGTACCACAACTGCTATCCATATCAACAATGTGAATAGCTTTCATGTGGACTTTTTTTTTACCTTTCCGTTGAGCTAGCAATCACTAACTCAAATATAACATGGCACAAAATATCTTAAAGAGCAAAATAATTAGCAACACCTAGCCACACTTCCTGAGTAGTTAAAGATTTGATCATACCCAAGTAGCTCGTGGTACAAAGTGTGACTCCTAAAATTCAGTTTTTCCCGATTCAATCTCATGTGGTACTTCCTAACTAATAGAAATGTTCCCCCGCGATTTTACTCTTCACTAACGTATAATCAAAACATGACTCCGTATTCCTTTTCTAGTGTCAACAAAACTTTGCTTGCCCGCCTTTGGTACGTCGCGAGTTGAAAGGGCATCAGGCGAGTATAACCTTGATTGGTGATAAGTGACGTCTTTTCCTCATATTTCAAGGCCAGTCGTATTTAGTTTTACCTTCATCTAAGGACAGTAGTTTGTCGCCGTCTGTTGAATCTACCGGTTGCTTCGTCCGGGGCAAGGTGTAGTTGCCTTTCGGACAAACTTTATTCAAGTCCGTCAAATCAAGGCAAATTCTGCGCTTTCCACTACTCTTCTTCAGGAACACCACATTGGCCGACCACTCCAGATAGTTCAGTTTCCGATGAAGCTTTGCCTTCTTCAATCTTGCCACTTTGACTTGAATCGCATCTTGCCGATAAGGGGCAAGTTTCTCTTTTCCTGTCCTACAAGGAATTTATCCCGTTCAACGTTCGAATGAGAGCACACATTATCGTGGGCTCGGTTGCTTGCATATTTGTTGGTACCCATGCGAACAAGTCAACATATTCAGGTACGCATTTGACGACTTGTATTCCACTTCCGGACCATCACGACCCTCCCAAAATGAATTTCGACATGGTTCATGGTGTTGGAGAAATCGTCCTTGAAGTATTTTGAAGCTGACAAAACGTTTCCATCAGTCTAGTCTGAAGACTTATAGACTCTTCCATCAAAGTCTGAAGACCTCCGGATCGCCAGACTCAAGACTCAGAGTCTATCGCCAGACTCAAGACTCAGAGTCTTTCGCCAGACTCAAGACTCAAAGTCTATCTCATTGACAGTCTCTAGACCGTCGATGAAGGCTTATCTAGAACTGGATGTTTCATTAAGGATTTGACCTTATCGACTGGAGAAAATCTCTTAGCTGGATATAGCATGTCGGAATCTTTTATTCAAATCAAGATTATTCAGGGATGATTGGATCCGATGATTGACGAAGTATACTTAGAAGGTTCTACTTATGGAAACCAAGATCCTGATTGTATGGGCGAGCATGATTGATGGGCTATCGTCATGTTGCTTAAATAGCTCGAAGATCTTTCTAATTGATTCTGTCCAATGGGTAGATTGGAAGAATTCCTTTGGTAAGTGCCAACGGGTATGATGGCATAAAGGAGTATATAAGGAAGACGTTCTAGTTGTTCGAGTAGAGTACGATAGAAGAATTCCAAAGTCTGAAGCTCTCTGTTCTTAGTCAAATAAATTGTTGAGCGATATCTTATACACAAAAGAGAGTCTATATCTTTGAGAGACCTTAAGGAAGTGTAGTAGAGTCACTACTCTGTGGAATCAAGGAAGAGCATTTCTGTAACAACTCTTTTGTTCATAGTGAAATCCAGCCGGTGGGCTGTCAGTGCGGAAGAGTGGACGTAGGCTTGGAATAAGCCGAACCACTATAATCTCTGTGTTCATATTCTCTTCCCTACTCTCTTTTACTTTGATCGAATCTTGTTAAGAGAAAAACTCTCATCTCTTTATCTATTATTGAATGCTGCACACTTATCTCGAAAATATTGTTTTTACACCTATTCACCCCCCTCTAGGTGCTTATACTAGCTCTATCAATTGGTATCAGAGCCTGTGTACTCATTTAAATTGAAGTGTTTTACTTCAGAGTTAAAGATCCATGGCTAGTATGTTGGCTCCGGATTGGTTGAAGGGCAAAGCAATACCAGACCACCTTATTTTTATGGGAAGGATTACAACATATGGAAAAACAAGATGAAGGCTTTCTTAAGATCAAAGGATCCTCTGGAATGAGATGTAGTAGACAAAGGAATTATTCCTAAAGCTGCACCCGTCTTAGAAAGAGGAAAAGAAGCTGTTGAGTCTAGCGAAATGACTCAAGAAGAGATGACCAAAAGACAAGCTCTTGATGCAAAAGCTATATATTCTTTATATTGTGCATTATCACCTACTGAATATAACAGAATATCTTCTTGTGTTACAGCTAAAGAAGTCTGGGATAGATTACACATCACTTATGAAGGAACTGATCGAGTGAAAGAAACCAGAATCAACATTCTGCTCGGTCAATACGAAGCATTCAAAATGAAATCAGGAGAATCTATCACTGACATGTTTAGTCGTTTTACAAATATCGTGAATGGTCTTGAAAATCAAGGTCAACCAATTTCAGATCCCATGAAAGTAAACAAACTACTGCGTGGACTCTCCAAGGATTGGAATCACATAAAAACCTCAATAAGAGAGACACAAAGAATTATGCCACTTTCCGTCGATGAATTGGTTGGGACTCTTCAGTCTTATGAAGTGGAGCGAATCAATGAAGATGAAGATCCTAAAGGTAAGAAATCCATTGCATTAAAGTCTAATGATGATTCGATGTCACGATTCTGAAAACGACATGGATGATGAAGAGCTTGCTCTCATGATAAGAAGATTCAGAAAGCTAAACAGAAAAGGAAGAAGATTCAATCCAAAGAAACAGAAGCTTCCAAAAGCAACGAGTAAGTCTGTTGAGGATGAAGAATCCAATAGAGATGTAGTCTATTTTGAATGTAAGAAAAAGGGACATATCAGACCCAACTGTCCCCTTCTGAAGAAGAAGAAAGGAAAAGCTGAGAAATCTCGAAAGGCATTCAAAGCAGAAACTTGGAGTGAAACAGAATGTGAAGAAAGTGATGATGATTATGCCAACATTTGTCTCATGGCACAATCAGACTCTGATTCAGACTCTGAAACAGACTCAGATTCAGACGGTGAAATCAAGGTAAGAAACTTGAAAATCCCTACTAAAGTTTCTAGATACATTGATGAATTGTGTTTAAGTCTCAAAACCTCTCTTAAAAGAATTTCTGAACTTAAGAGAGAAAATTCTGCACTAAAACAACAGGAAAATGTTTGGAAAGAAAAGATCAAAAGTTTAGACAAAAATGTTACTGCTTTGAAAGAAAATGAAGACAACCTTTCAAAAGAAAATGCATTCTTGAAAAATGACATCTCAAATATTTCTAAAAAATTTTCTATAGGATCCGAGAAACTTGAAAAAATTCTTTTCGCTCAAAGACCTTATTTCAACAAATCAGGTTTAGGAATGTCTGCTGAAACAATTCCTCTAATTGATTTTCCTAAAGTAAAGGAAAGAATCAAGCAAAGACCTACAAGAGATGCTTACAAAAATCATTTCCAAAAAGTTTTTGTAAATTCAGTAGGTCGCAGTGCTCTTAGATGTTCTAAGTGCAATAGCTCAGATCATTTTGAGAAAGAATGTCAAATGGTTTGGAAACCTGTTAAGAAGGTATGGGCAAAGACTATATATAGTACTAACACCAGTGGACCCAAGAAAGTATGGGTACCAAAGAAAGTTTGAGTTTCTTTTCTAAATGCAGGTCATTATCAAGAAAAAGATTAAATGGTACTTGGATAGTGGATGCTCGAGGCATATGACAGGAGATTCAAGCTGCTTCTTAAAGCTTGTTCAAGTTAATGGTGGAAAAGTTTCATTTGGAGGAAACAGCAAAGGAATAATTGTAGGATACGGAACTGTAAAGATTGGAAGCCTCAATGTTTCCTTAGTAGAAGGACTCAACTATAATTTGCTAAGTATCAGTCAGCTGTGCGACACTGGTTTCAAAATCAATTTTCAAGAAGGAAGTTGTTCAGGAACCAGTAAAGACTTATCTCAGTCTTTCTTGGGTCGAAGACATGGAAATATCTATCTTCTGGATGTCAAACCAGATGAAACCCAATGTCTAATCTCTATTCAAGAAGAAGCAAATTTGTGGCACAGAAAGCTTGGGCACATTAACATGAAGCAAATAGCCAAAATTTCAGCAAAGAAGCTTGTCCGTGGTCTACCCAATCTGTCATATAAAAAGTCTGATCTATGCACACCATGTGTGTTGGAAAAACAGGTAAGAAACTCATTCAAACTAATAAATCAAGTTTCCACTAATCATGTTCTGCAGCTTTTGCATATGGATCTCTTTGGACCTACCAGAACACAGAGCATTGGAGGTAAGAAGTATTGTTTAGTAATTGTGGATGATTATTCACGATTCACTTGGGTTTATTTCCTAGCAAGTAAATCTGAAACCTTTTCTCATTTCGAAAAGTTTGCCAAAAAGGTTCAAAATGAAAAAGGATATGTTATTTCAAGTATTCGGACAGATCATGGAGGTGAATTTGAAAATCAAGACTTTACAAAATTCTGTGATGAATCTGGTTTTCAGCATGTATTTTCCTCTCCATACACTCCAGAGCAAAATGGAGTCATGGAAAGAAAGAATAGGTCGCTTCAGGAAATGGCTAGAACTCTTTTAATTGAAAGTAACATATCTTCACGCTTTTGGGCTGAATCTATTTCTACAGCATGTTATATTATTAATAGAGTTTTTCTAAGACCTATTCTGGAGAAAACTCCCTATGAGTTATTCAAAGAAAAAAAGCCCATTGTTTCATATTTTCATGTGTTTGGATGTAAATGTTTTATATTGAAAAATGCAAATGATCGAGTTGGTAAGTTTGAAGAAAAATCAGATGAAGGAGTTTTCCTTGGATATTCTATCACAAGCAAAGCTTACAGAGTATACAACAAAAAGACTCAATCTGTAGAGGAATCAATGAATGTCAAATTTCAAGACTCTATGCAAATTGATTCAATTCAAACTCAACTTGAAGATACTGAACCTGCTCCAGACTCTACAAAGTCTAAATCTCCAGAAGCAACTCAGACTTCAAAAGACCAGCAACAAATGATTGTCGAAGATTCAAATGAGGAAAAAGATCAACAGTCTGACAAATCAAACAGCAACTGGAAGCATAAATCTAGTCATCCCAAAGATCTAATTATTGGCGATATTAATGAAGGAATTCGCACAAGATCCAAAAGGCGTGAAGAGTCTAGTGCTGTGGCTCTTATTTCTGAAATAGAACCCAAGAGCATAGAAGAAGCTTTAACCGATGAAAGTTGGATTGAAGCTATGCAAGAAGAACTCAGGCAATTCAACATTAATGATGTCTGGGAATTGACTCCTAAACCAAAAGGTAAATCTATCATTGGGGCTAAATGGGTTTTCAGGGACAAGATGAACGAAGAAGGAAAGGTCGTAAGAAACAAAGCAAGACTCATAGCCAAGGGATATACGCAAGAAGAAGGGATAGACTATGATGAGACTTATGCTCCAGTAGCAAGGTTAGAAGCAATTAGATTATTACTTGCTTATGCTTGTTATAAGAATTTTAGGTTATTCCAAATGGACGTCAAAAGTGCTTTCCTAAATGGATTTATCCAAGAGGAAGTCTATGTGGAACAACCACCCGGTTTTGAGAACCCAAGAAAACCAGACTCTGTATTCAGATTGAAAAAGGCTTTATATGGATTAAAGCAAGCTCCTCGAGCTTGGTATGACAGACTAAGTAAGTTTTTAATTCAAAATGGCTTTGTCAAAGGTAAAGTAGATACTACTTTGTTTATCAAAAGAAAAAGCAAAAGCTTTCTACTTGTTCAAATTTATGTTGATGATATTATTTTTGGATCTTCTAATGAAAGTCTGTGCAAGAAATTCTCTAAGTCTATGCAGGATGAGTTTGAAATGAGCATGATGGGTGAACTAACCTTCTTTCTCGGGCTTCAAGTGAAACAACTGAAGAAAGGAACTTTTATTCATCAAGAAAAATATGCCAAAGAACTTGTAAAAAAGTTTGGGCAGGAGAATTGCAAAAAGACTGACATACCAATGTCAAGTTCCTTCAAGATAGACAAAGATGAAGAAGGGAAGAAAGTTGATCAGAAGCTATACAGGAGTATCATTGGCTCACTTCTTTATCTTACGCTTCTAGACCCGACATTTTGTTCAGCGTTTGCATTTGTGCCGATTTCAATCGAGACCCTAAAGAATCTCATCTAAGTGCTGCAAAGCGTATTATCAAATACATTGCCTCAACTTTAAAAATAGGTCTCGGTATCCTAAAGAAGGAGACTTTACTCTTCTTGGATACTCGACGAGACCTAGCCGGATGCAGAATTGATAGAAAGAGTACCTCGGGCACCTGTCAACTACTTGGAAGCAGGACAGTGTCTTGGTTTTCAAGGAAGCAAAGTACAGTAGCTCTTTCTACAGCAGAAGTAGAGTATGTAGCTCTTGGAAGTTGTTGCTCACAAATTTTGTGGATGAAACAACAGCTAAGAGACTTTGGATTTGAAGATTCTTGTACTGAAATCAAATGTGACAACACCAGCGCAATCAATCTCACCAAGAATCCGATTCTTCACTCAAGAGCAAAACTTATAGAGATTCGACATCACTTCATTAGAGATCATGTTCAAAATGGAGAAGTTACTATTCAGTTTATCAATTCAAAGAATCAACGCAGATATTTTTACAAAGCCTTTGGAGAAAAATCAATTTGAAGTTATTCGTTCCGAGACTCAATATCTTAAAGTCGAAGAGGTTCGACTCGAGTCTAAAAGTCTCGAAAGACTCTCGACTCGAGATGATCAAGACTCATGATTTGTAAGTTTTTATTATCTCTCGATTAAATCTTGAAAAGGTACAATCATCTATCCGAACTTGATTATTTCTAATTCTGTGATTATTTGAATCTCTCCTTTCGAAAAAGAAGTTTGTTTTCATAAAAAAGACAGTTGTCTAATATTTTGAAAAGGCAGTTATTTTTAAAAAATGCATCTTTATATTACGGCGATTCGTATGCCTCGTTTCGACTGCTTTATATACTGGTGGTTCCTCTTCAATTTTTTCTTCTCACAAAAACCCTAAGATAGCATCGTTCTTCCACTTCTATCTTCTTTTCTTGTTTATTCCTCGAAAAGTTGTCATCTTTCTTGGAAAACAAGCTTGGAATCTCTCAAAGACTGTGAGATATGTCGTCCCAAAGAAAGTCCTCCAGAATCGCGAACAGGGGACCACAGCAAATTCAAGAGGGGCCTACGCACCTTGATCTCACCGAGGAAGAAGATTCTCTTAGACAGCAGCAGAGCCCACAACATTCTCAGCAGCGTCCATTTCCACCATCTAGTCCTCAGAATGCTGTACATCAAGAAGAGGAAGAAATCATCGAAGACGCAGATCCCGTAAGAACTCTTAAGCCTGCTTTTACCTACAAGCTTTATCGTGCTTTAAAGGGGAGTGGTACTCCATTGAACTACATTAATGAATTTCTGAAGGATAAAGGGTTTAGAAATGAAACATTCTTTTTACGCACAATGGAACGATTGGGAATTGCCCCTGTTGGTTCGGCGGATGAGGCATTTGCAAACATCCTAATTGATCCACGTGTTGGAGGGCTGAGTCAACCAGATGGAAATGACGATGATAGGATGTACAGTGAGTTTAAACCGAGAATGGGCATTGCAGCAAAAATCGGAGGTAAAAGGACGGATTTGTTTCGAACGGATGATCACAAGCAACTGTACTCTAAGTTGCTGAAGCGTGGGGTGATAAATCCTAGGAGTGTGGATTTTGATTTTCTTGACTCTGTGAATATCAATCTGCGGGAAAAATTCAATCTTCTTCAACTCGAACAGTTTTGTTCTGATACTACAGAAGGTCATGCTGAACTTACTACTTATTTCTATTCGAATCTCAGTTTTTTGAATGCGGATAGATTCTCTTTTAGTGTTCGAGATCAGGACTATGTGGTTGACATGAATACACTAGCTGATGTGATTGGAGTGGAAAGAGGAAGATATCAACCCATCAAAGTGTCTATTGCTCATGCAACGTTGGAGCTTGTTAAGGATAGAAAGATGGAAGAAAAAATTTCTTATTCAAGAATGAATGCGTCCAACATTCTACTTCACAAGATTGTGATTAACTGTCTTAGACCAAAGTCAACTTCAAAGACAGATGTTTCAAACTCGGAGGCAAAATTGATGTATGCCATCAATATGGGCAAAAAGTTCTCTCTTCCACACACTATCATGTTCCACATGTACAGAGCAGTGGTGAAAGACAAGGGTCAACTTCCGTATGCAGCTCTTATGACCAAATTATTCAGACATTTGAACGTTCAGCCTACCCGGATTTTCTGTGTTCGAATGTGCGATCACATGGTGGTGGGACTGAGAATGGTCACTAAAATGCGTCTGAAGGAACTCAACAAGGCATTGGAGAAATTCAAGGAGAAAACTCCTGTCAAGACTCATCTTTTATCTTCGGCTGCAAAGAGGAAAGGGAAGGAGCCCATGGTTGCTCCTTCAAGGAAAAGAAGAGCTCTCATCATTGAGGATGAAGAGGATGAGGATGATATCACTATTTCTGCATTGGCTTTGAAGAATTTGAGTCGTCCTGTTCCAAATTTAACTGAGCAACAAGAAAAAGACTCTGTTGAGACAGAGCAGAGATCTAAAGAAAGAGAAGAATTGGAAGTAGAGAAGAAAGAGGCAGAGGAGAGAGATGCAGAGGAGGAGAGAATTCAGGAAGAAGAAGAAAGAGAGAGAGAGAGGAAACAGAGCAGGATGAATACTTTTCTCCAACTGAAGGCATGGAAACAGGGGGAGGAACGTCCTCATTCCCTGTCACCAGTGAAGGAATAAGTCGTTCTCCAGCCAATCCAGAGGACATCTATGCTTCTCAATTTCCTGAGGAGGAACATGATATTTCATCGCCCAATCTGCGTGACCATGCTGATCTGCCTTCATCTGCACATACTCAATCTGATCGTGTAGAAGCTAGTACTCAGACTGATAATTCGGCAGACTTTCGCAGAATTCTTGATGTTCTCCTGGAGATGCGAGGTCAAATATATGCTCTGGGATGCGAAGTACAGAACTTAAAAAATGCAGGACAAACCTCTTCAGTTTCTTTGCATGATCAAATTCAAGCCTTTGCTCGTCAAGTCCAATTAAATGCTAAGGGAGAAGATGTGGTGCAACTGAAGGAGGATTTCAAAAAGCTGGAAGGGATTGTCCAGTCAATGGGAGATTTCCAGCTTGTTTGTGTTCCCAAGCAATCTTAATTTTTTTATTCTCTTTTCATCTCTACCTTTTTTAATGATGACAAAAAGGGGGAGAGATGTGGTGCAGATTCGATTCGTTGTTTAACTTGTCTTTTGTGTTTGGTTTGTTTGGTTTTGGAGGTTTTGGACTGGTTTTGGATTTGACTTGCTTGAACATTTATTTGTCTTAAATAATATTGTTATCTCATGGCTTTGTTCATTTACAAGACTAACCTATCTTCTGTGGATGCAGATTTTAGTGTTATTACTAAGCCTCTTATTTTTGTGAGATATCCATATTTGTCTAAGTAATGTTTTGCAGGTCAAAGATATCCAAATCTGCAGGAAAGTTTTGTCACCATCAAAAAGGGGGAGATTGTTGGAGAAATCGTCCTTCAAGTATTTTGAAGCTGACAAAACGTTTCCATCAGTCTAGTCTGAAGACTTATAGACTCTTCCATCAAAGTCTGAAGACCTCCGGATCGCCAGACTCAAGACTCAGAGTCTATCGCCAGACTCAAGACTCAGAGTCTATCGACAGACTCAAGACTCAGAGTCCATCGCCAGACTCAAGACTCAGAGTCCATCGCCAGACTCAAGACTCAGAGTCCATCGCCAAAGTCAAGACTCAAAGTCTATCTCATTGACAGTCTCTAGACCGTCGATGAAGGCTTATCCAGAACTGGATGTTTCATTAAGGATTTGACCTTATCGACTGGAGAAAATCTCTTGGCTGGATATAGCATGTCGGAATCTTTTATTCAAATCAAGATTGATTCAGGGATGATTGGATCCGATGATTGACGAAGTATACTTGGAAGGTTCTACTTATGGAAACCAAGATCCTGATTGTATGGGCGAGCAGGATTGATGGGCTATCGTCATGTTCCTTAAATAGCTCGAAGATCTTTCTAATTGATTCTCTCCAACGGGTAGATTGGAAGAATTCCTTTGGTAAGTGCCAACGGGTATGATGGCATAAAGGAGTATATAAGGAAGACGTTCTAGTTGTTCGAGTAGAGTACGATAGAAGAATTCCAAAGTCTGAAGCTCTCTGTTCTTAGTCAAATAAATTGTTGAGCGATATCTTATACACAAAAGAGAGTCTATATCTTTGAGAGACCTTGAGGAAGTGTAGTAGAGTCACTACTCTGTGGAATCAAGGAAGAGCATTTCTGTAACAACTCTTTTGTTCATAGTGAAATCCAGCCGGTGGGCTGTCAGTGCGGAAGAGTGGACGTAGGCTTGGAATAAGTCGAACCACTATAATCTCTGTGTTCATATTCTCTTCCCTACTCTCTTTTACTTTGATCGAATCTTGTTAAGAGAAAAAATCTCATCTCTTTATCTATTATTGAATGCTGCACACTTATCTCGAAAATATTATTTTTACACCTATTCACCCCCCTCTAGGTGCTTATACTAGCTCTATCACATGGATCGTTAAGGGCACGCATGATAACGTTTTTATTTCTCTATTTCCCTGTTTCTCTATTCCCCGGAACAAGTTTGCAACAGAAATCCGTTCGGTAACACAATTTCATTTTTTCTATTTATAGAACAAATTTCTATTCCAGAAATAAATTTGGAGTAGAAATCAAAAGCTAAAATTTTTAGCTTTCCTACTTCTGGAACAGAAATGAGAAATTAAAACTTTCTTCATCGTTCACTCTCGTCATAGGCCGTCGCCCACCCGCCACCCATGGGATGCCGGACGCCCATCGTCGGTTGCCGGCCGCCCACCACCAACCCCCTGCCATCGGCCGCCCGCTAATGAACGTCGGTCGTCGGCCATCAAGAGTAATACAATGGAGCTATAACAACGATTCAAAGTATACTCACAAGAAAAAGATGAATGAAAATGAAACACCAAGAATTCTAACTTGAATATGCTCAAAAAACGAATCATGTTTAACAATGAACCCTTCTGCGTTTATGATTTGGGTTGCAAACATGTTTAGCGAATGAACATTTTGATCAAATCAATAAGTGGTTAGTAGGCTTATGCACTTAAATTAATCAAAACGATTGGAAGCAAAAGTTCATATATTTACCTTCAAAAAACCAAAGGCAAGGACCGGTCTTGATGCATGGATTCATTGCCTTGCGGACACCGAACTCTCATGTTGATTCTTCAAAGTTCTCACCTTCAGCCTAGGAGTAGCTGGGCATGTTACCATGAGTATTTGAGTTCGTGACCGTGAGGGGCCAAGTTTCGCCATGAGTGACTGAGTTTCAACGGAATCCAACAAAGATGCGGCCGAGTTTGGATCCGAATTTGCTCATGGCCTATTGCTCTTCCTTCGCTGGATGTCCTTGTGTGATTGAGTGTGTTCTCTTGTGGCTGAGTAGTACTTCTATCGAGGAGTGAGCATGGTTCAGATGGACGGTTCCCACCCTATAATCGAGAATCACCCACTAAATACCGATTCCGAAAAATTGGAATCTTGAACCGCCCATTATTTCCATGGATTTGGCCAGTCCGATTTGGATGAGGCTCAAAGTGAGGCTCATCGGTTAGGCGAGGCTCGGCCTGGCCTAGATTTGGTGAGGCCAAGCCTCGTAGTGGCCAAGCGAGCCTCCGGCAAGCTTGTCGGATCTCACCTAGCTGGTCACTAGCCATGGGAGTACCAAACGCATGAGGAAGGAGAAGATCGGTTGGGTGAGGAAGGAGGAAGGAGAAGAGAAAAAGAAGAAAAATGAAAAAGAGAAAAAAAGAAAATAATAATAAAAATATTAAAAATTAAAAGAAAAAAAAATTTAAGAGCCGTATCAAACACATTTCTATTCTGGAAATAGAAATTTTGGATAATTATCAAATACCTTCACTTGCTTAGAATCTCATCCAGAGAACAAAATAAAATAAAATAAAATAAACATTTCTAAGCATAAAAATTTCGTGGGAACATAATGATTATCAAACACACCCTAAACGATAAATCTTGGCAACCCCAATTTTTAGCCCTAATTAGGGATCCCACTTACTTCTTTATAGTTTGGATAATTTCACTCTTAACGGGCTTATTTTCTTAGTGACAATGCAGATCCATAATGAATTTTGTCAAATTCAAATGGGAGTATTTCAATTTGATAAATTTAGCTTACTTGAATATTGAAAATTCAAGCTAATGTGCTTCAATTGATGCAATTCAAGTCGACCCATTCTAAACTAGTGTTCAATTTGATAAATTGTTGTTCAATTTGATCATTGGACCTCAATTTCATTTTGGTGTCTAATTTGTACCATCATGTAAATGTCGATTTGAATTCATTAGGTCACCTCAAATTCAATTGATCAGACCAATTGATATTTTATTATCTCAATTGAATTCGATTGCGATCAATTTGGTGATTGGGAGTGGAAATTGCATAAATGCGCTAATGGATTAGAAAATCTAGAATTTGTGTACCCATTAAATCCAAGCGCAATTGATGCTATTCATGAGGTGATTAGGCAATTTAAGTCAATTAAGGTGTTGATAAAATGTTCGATTGATTTAATTTGGGAAAATTTAAATTAGTTATTTTCAATTTAGCCCAATTCTCTTTCAATTTGACAAAACTTCCTTACAATTTGCATAAAAGTTTGAACTAGAGACTAGTCGAACCGGTTTAGACCGGTCTGAGCAGCTTCCGACAAGTTCCAGCCATTTCCCGGCCAAATTTTGGTAGCTAGCGGCCACTATGAGTTGGCCATCCTCTTTGCCAACTAATCCTTATCCCTTATGCATGAAATTACAAAAAAGTCTGGAGTGTGAAATTACGAAAATGCCCTTGAACAATGAAATTACTAAAAAGCCTTGGTTAGTCAACCAATGAAGAGGCAATCTTCACCATTCATTTATTCCTTTAACTTGGCTATCCAAGATAACAAGTCATCTATCCAAGTGATCACAATTAAGCCAATGAGAAGATTGCTTACTTAGGAAGACTCATTTAGAGTCTTTAGATCAAACCAAAGGCTAGGATTTCATCTAAAGGGGAGTATATAAATATTTTGCCTCTAAAATTTGAAGGGGTTTCATTCTTAAACACACATACACATACACACGCACGTCTGCACGCGCACACGTGCTCTCTCTCTCTCTCTCTCTCTCTCTCTCTCTCTCTCTCTCTCTCTCTCTCTCTCTCTCTCTCTCTCTCTCTCTCTACTAAGCAAGTGGCCAAAGCCTTACTTGCTATCCATCGGCAGGCCATTGCTTTGTTCCAGCAATCCACCACATGAGTCTTCGACCTGCCCTTCGGCCCAATGCTCGTGCTTCACACCAGTGATTCCATCAGGTAGTTCTGGATCTTCCTCCAATAGTCGATGATGGTCCATTAGCATTCCGATCCTTGTGATGCCAATCCTCAACGAGTCCTTGAAGTTTTTGTGGTCAGACCTAGCTCCGATCTTCATAGGACCTACTCCAATTCCTTAATCTTCTTTGATTGTTCATTTTAAGCTCAATCAAACTTGTTCTCACATCTTGTTTTTATGCAATTTATTCAAATTTTAGGAGCTATTCTCCATCCCATCATGACGATCATTGGTGGCAGAGTAGCTCTATTGAGCTTGAGATTGATCATGCTAAAGGTAGGTGTTCCTTAGAACTCTTAAAATATGTCCGATGAAGCAAGATCCGTCCATAACGATTCAAGGATCGTTTATGAGGGTTTGGGGCTAGGACTTGCATTAGAAATGGCTAGGGATGATGATAGAATGGCCTAAATCGATTATTTGATGTTTGATAATTTGATTGTTGATGATTAATTGTTCTGAAAAGTTCGTATGCCTTCTAGACCGGAAAGCTTTGATCGAGGATATGAGCTATTATATGACCATATCTAAAGAAAGTGTGTCCTTGACATTTGTAAAGCATGTTTTAAGCCTCAATTTGATATATTATGAGCTTCTATCGAACATCGTTTACTAGATGAAACTTGCTTCGAAATATACAATAAGAATCTGGAAAACTGATAAGCTCTCCTTATTGCTCTATTTTTTATGTACATCGGCAGTTTGTCAAATTTTTGTAATTTTTTGTGATGCGATTTTGGAGTCGATGTTTCATGAAATTTGTTCATCACATCCAGATATAGATTACATAAAATTTTCATAAAAACTTAATGTTATTTGGTTGCACAATCCTCCTTCAATCTTCCCTTTTTGTCTTTAGATTTTGGACTTCCGGCTTGACCTTTACTTGTTCTTTGACTTTGCAAATCTAGAATCGGTCTCTTTATGAAAAGCATTCGTCGCACTTTAATCTAGATTGACAAAACATTTTAGAAAATAAAAAGCTCATTTGCTAGTTTTAGTTATCATCAAAAAGTTGCAGTGACACTCTAGAAACTAAAATTTTCATTCTGACTTCATGCATTCTTTGATTCTTACAAAATCATATGTGGAAGTTATTGGGAAGCACAATTTTTAGTGGGAGACTTCCATCACATAGCAGGTAGAAGAAGATCTTTCAATGCTATAACATTGAACATTGGGTCATATTGGTGAGAAATGGCTAATGACCCTTATCTTAAAGAAGATGTTGGATGGAAACCCAAGTTGTTTTATGGGTTTCGGATTTTGTGAACATCGTCAACATGGACAGAATCGAGTATCTTTTGAATCCATTGGAGGAAAGCTAAAGGAATTTTGGATTTGATGTACTGTGACATGTTTGGTCCTACACTTCAAGCATCGTGTGGAAAATCAAGGTGTTATGTTTCTTTTACTCATGAATATTCCATATATGTGTGGATATATTTCTTGTAGAGGAAAGATGATGTGTTTGAAATTCAAAGCTACGGTGGAAAATTAGTTTGATAAGAAAAGATCAAAATTTTTAAGATTGACAATAGAAGAGAATTCTGTTCAGAGAAATTTGATCAACTCTATGGGATGATGGCATTGCAAGCCAGAAAATAATGCCCCATTCACCTACGTAGGATGGGGTGGCAAAGAGGCTTCATCAATCTCTCATGGAGAAGACAATGAGTATGCTATAAGTGGTGCAAGCTTATTTACTGAGTTTTAGGCAGAAGCAATGGCTACGAGGTGTTATTCAGGGAACAAGTCCCCTACATCAGCCCTACAAGATTAGACATCATTTGAGGCATTGATTGGAAAGAAGCCAGACATATCCCATGTTAGGGTGTTTGGGTGTGAAGTGTATGTCCACATGCCGAAAGAAGGAACAAGCTTGAGAGCAAATAAGAAGGAACAAGCTTGAGAGCAAATTAGAGAAGTTCATCTTCGATGGGTACAAGGATGGTGTCAAAGGGTATAGGCTGTGGAACCCTAATACTAAAGGTATCATCTATAGTAGGGATGTGATATTTAGAGAATCTACAACAAATCAGATTGTTTCACACGATTTGAAAAAACATAGCTGGTTGAGTTAGATGTCGGTTTGAAGGAAGAGACGGAGGTTATAGATGCTGGAATAGAAAATTTAGATTTTGAAGCTAATGAGCCAATGGGATGGATGACATAGCAAATTTTGAAATTGAAGCACCACTTGAACCACTCTTAAGAAGATCCAGATGGTTGACAAGACCACTTGAGAGGTATACCCTATTTGCTAGTAACGATAATTGTAATCTAACTATTATAGGTGATAATTCAAGTATTGTCGAGAGAGCAAGAAGTGTAGAGGATACCGAACAGTGGGAATTAGCCATGAAAGATGAAATGGAGTTAGTAAATAAAAACAGAACGTGGAGTCTCGATTGCATGTGGGTGTTCAAGAAAAAGATATTAACATATGGGAAGATGAAATGACACAAAGCTTGTTTAGTTGTGAAGAGATACTCGCTGACAGAGGCGATTATGGTGAGATTTTTTCTCCCATTACTAAATTGAATTCCATAAGACTTGTCTTATCTGCAGCGGTTGCATACAATTTAAAGGTAAAGCAACTCGATGTGAAGACAGTATTGCTCTATGGTGACTTTGAGAATGATATTTACCTGAAGTAACTTAAAGGGTTTGCGGTCTAAAGAAAAGAAGATTTTGTTTGTGAACTGAATAAGTCTTTATATGGCCTAAAACAATCTCCAAGAATATTGTATCAAAAGTTTAACTCATATGTCTCGAAACTTGGCTTTGTTCATTGTGATGTTGACTATTGTGTCCACATGAGCAAGTTAGAGAATGATTTTGTTATTTTAACCTTATATGTTGATGATATGCTGTTAGTTGGAAATAATTCAAGAATGATTACCAATGTGAAAAGATTGTTGACAAAACAATTTGAGAGAAAAGATTTAGGTCCAACAAACTTCATCTTGGGCATGGAGATAAAGTGGTAGCGTGAGAATGGGAAGTTGTGACCAAATCAGAAAAATTATGTTGAAAGCGTTGAAAAAGTTCAACATGGCTGACTTTAACCTATAAAGACTTTGATGTCTACAAGTTCCAAGTTATTAGTGTCTTAAGACTAAAGTGGAAGATAACGAGATGTCAACAGTCTCATATGCTAGTGCAATTAGGAGCTTGACGTATGCCATGGTGTGTACTCATCCAGATATTGTCTAAGCAAAGGGAGTATTGAACAAATATATGTCCAATCTGAGGAAAGAGTATAGGATGGCAGCAAAGTAAGTGCTTCTTTATTTTTGCAGTACATTTAACTTCGTGCCATGCTACGAAGGCATGAAAAGCTCAAAGGGACAGTAAGCAACATAACTGAAGTGTCTCGTAGATGCTGATTTGGGAGGTTACATCAACAGTAGGAGGTCAATCAATGGATATGTTGTTTTCTTATTCAACGGAGCTATGAGTTGGTTAAGCAAGAGACCGAGCACGTTTTCTTTATCTACAACTAAGGTAGAGTACATGGCCCTTAATCATGCTACTAAGGAAGTGATCTAACTACACAGGTTGTGTAAAGAGCTTTGTTTTGCACAAGGAGGAGGTAAAATTGGGTATCATAACTAGAGTGCTATATTCTTGGCAAAAAAAAGTGGAACAAAAAACTGTAGTATTGGAGAAAATTGACACATAGGTGAATAGTGCATTTTTTTTTATTAAGGGAGGAAGTGCATTGTTTCATCAAGTGGGAGAATGTTCGGGTAGGTTCATGCTCCCCATCAACTATGTGGGGACGGCACCCTCACGACGCTAGAGCGTTTTTATAATTTGAGTTCATATTTTATTGGTACTTTGGGCTGGGGCAAAAAATTGATGAAATTAGGCAATATGTACCCTTTTTCCCAAAGGAACGTACACGTCCCGCTAGACTAACTATAATGAGAGCATGCATCAGCTATGGTTATGGAGTCTTGCTTCATGCTCAATGTTGACGCTCATAATTGACTCAGTTGGCATGTGCTTGTCATGGGATGAGAGAAATATAATATTTGGAGAGAAATAGGCTATAGTCACGTGTATAAACATGGGTGATATCTAATACATATCGAACCATCACAAGCATCTCTCCCAAGTGGTATATCTTGGGCTACTAATGCATTCCTGTACTCCATATAGATTTTTGGAGGTCTTATCATATCCCTCATCACGATGGGTCACTTTTCTTTTTTACAGTGTTTGATGATTATACTCGTGCCACCTATGTTTTTCTTTTGCAATTAAAATGTCAAACTTTTTCCTACTATCGAATTTCTTCTCCTTGATTAAAAACCAGCTCGATAAATGTCCAAAGAATTCGTACATACAATGGACGTGAATTTTTTACTAATAAATGCATCTCTTTTCTCTCCTCCCATGGAATTCTCCATGAAAGCTCTTGCACCTACTCTCCCCAAAAAAATGGGATTATAGAGCGCAAATATTGATATCTCCTAAAAGTGGCTTGAGCACTGAAATATCAGGCATCTATTTACAAAGTTTTTTAGGATGATTATGTGGTCACAATAGTCTATTTAATCAATCGTAGACCAATTCGAATTCTGGAAGGACGGACTCCATTTGAAATGCTTTCCGAAAAGATGCCAGATATAACCACTTAAGAGTTTTTGGCTGCTTGTGCTATGCCTTGAAAATTGGCCCTCGAAATAAGATGGATCCTCGTGCAATTTAGTGTATCTTTATGGGGTACTCCCATTTGCAAAAGGGTTATAGAGTTATGGATATGTTTATGGGCGTTCCCTTGTTAGTCGAGACTTTATTTTTTCATGAAGATATATTTCCATTCTAGGAAATGACACCTTCATCTAAATTGCTATGCCAAAATCAAACAACAGTCAATTCTTATTAGAAGAGGATTAATTTGTGAGTTCTTAATATGTTTTCATTTCAGCAAACCCTATAGCATATATTCCAGCCGATTCAAATTCTTTGAATCAAGAAATTGAATCACCTACATCATCATCTGACAAAGATGATCTGCTTGCTTCTTCAATGACACCTGCATCTTCAGTGGGATCCCCGCATCCATGCCTTGATGATTCTTGCTCACTCGTTCCGAGACAAAGGCATATTGAGCAGCCACATTTGTCCTTTGGCATGGACCAAAGAGTACAAATGTCCCACATTGAATTCTCCATGTACATGTAGTCCTACCTCCTCTTATGTTTCATTTAGCCGACTATCACCAAAACATATATGTTGTATTAGTCGCATATCAGAGGAACAAGAATCGTCATCTTTTGATGAAGCAGTGCGTAAACCACAATGGCAAGGCCATGGAAGCTTAACTACATTCTCTTATTGAGAACCACACTTGGGATATTGTCAATCTACCTTTGCATTGAAAACCAAATCAGTTGCAAATGGGTATGCAAATTTAAGTACAACGCAAATGGCTCTGTTGAACGTAACAAGGCTCGCTTGGTTGCCAAATGATTGACTCAAAGGGAAGGTTTCGATTATCATAGGACTTTTCCAGTGGCGGCTCTTGCGTTGACAACTTACTATTATACACTGGTGAGTCTTTTGGGGCGGCGGCTCTACATTGTCATCGTGACAAACTAGTTCACACCGCACGGTAAACTTCCCGCGGCATTGATTGTGCGCTCAATGAAACCACCAATTTCGATGGTTCTTTTAGTGTCAACTATAACCCAATGGTCACCAGCTTAGGTTTCTCCAAAGACGCCAACACCACCAATGGAGAATTCCTTCCCATGGTCGTGCCTTCAAGTTACAACTCACACTGAAAATCAATAAAAACTTAGGTTTCTCCTGAGATGCCCACCTGCGGCATACCACTTGTCCTTGGTCACCCCTCGGGAATAGCTACAGCCGTCCGCCATCAAGCATCGTGTCACCGGCCACATTGTTCATCGCCCATCCGAGCCACCTTTGTTGATTCAATTTGGAAACGTAATATTCAAATTTAGGTAATAATCTTCATCTAATTTCGGTGAATATTTTATGGCCTAATTTGATTATTCAATATCTAATGTACATATTTGAGTGATAGACAATATCCACTGGGATTTGTTTTCTAATCCGCAACTGCACGGCGATTTTTTATTCTATCTATAAGGCTTTAGATGGAATAATTAATTGCACGGTAATCTTTAAAATTGAAATTTTGATCTTTAAGATTTAAGATCAATTTTTTTATTTTATTAGCGGAATAATCAAGTTAATTAGATATTATTCTCTAATTTGAGTTATGGATGATATCTTTGGCAATTCTTTGATATTTTGTAATTTGTGTGATTGTTTTGGTTGTCCTTAGTTGAAAATTAAAAAAGAAAAAAAGATTGCTTGTAGATTAATTAGCTCTATTCGATAACATTGCATGTCTAAGTAGATTCTATAATATTCATGATAAGATTCTAATTGAAATTAGGAATTGACACAATTTAATACATAAATTGAATTAGATATTATCTTTATTCCAAATAGTTAATTTCCCTCATTTTTAGTTACGAATTTTAATATAAAAATATATATCACATGCATGTCATGTAGACTAGTCACATATAAATCATTGCCCGTCAATAGAGTTAGGTCATTAAATTTAAAATGCGTGTATAGTTTGTGTGTTAGGATTATTATTTTTTTTTAAAGTCTCGTGTATGTTATATAAACTATTTTTGTACGTCATTGCATGCATTGCACATAGTTTACCTTTCATTTAAATAAGTGAATATCATGTGCATGTCAAGTATAATAGTTACGTATTAATCATCGTTCGTCATTAGAATTAGGTCATTAAATTAAAATCGAGTGTCATATAGTTTGCATGTTAATTGAAAGTCACATGTCATGTTAATATAAACTATTTTTGTACATTGTGTAGCTTAGCCTTCATTTAAATAAGCGAAAATCCTTAAAGAAAAAAGTTGTGTGAATTGCATGATAATTAGAAGTCATATTTAAGTTGAACATGTGTTTCTAATTAGTATTTGTTGCAAATGCCTGCGTTGCATCAAGGTAAGTATTTACTCCCTACATTTGCAATTTATTGGTTGCCATGCTTTATTTAGTGTTTAATAATACTTACGCACCCGCATGATTATTCACATGTTAAATGATAGAGTTAAAATCAACTCAGACTGCTGCAAAATATTTTTAAAAATATATGAGAAAACGTATCGAAAGAGCATGAGAGTAATCAAGCGTAATCAAGTCCCTAAATTTATTCAATCTTTAGTTTGTTGTAGTAAGGTATTTCTCACAATACTTTAGTTTGGTATCAAATCTACCCATCATAAATCGATTAGTGGCGACTTCTATATAAAAAATCTTTTGCATGTTAATAACTTGAACTCTAAGTCGCGAATTGATAATGGTTTGTGAGAGCTTGAGTTAAGTGATTGATTTTTCAAAATTTTTGCACTTAAATGAGCAAGAAGAAACTAGTAACACTCCAGTGAGCTCTTGCTATACTTATCCCCCAACATAAGGTTAACTCTTTTCCTCTCTCAGATTTCAACTTAAAAATTAAGAAAATTCTACGGTGATGGGCTCAAGTAACAACGTGCACAAGTGTTTGTATCTCCAAATCACGTAAGGGTATTAAACCCGATTAGGGGCCCAGCATATGGGCTTAGACAAGGGCATAAAGTGAGAAAGCTCATCACGGCTTGATTGGGCAACGCAAATCTCTCATGACATTCACGGTGTTGAGTGGGTCAAAGACATTTGTTCATATCCAACTTTCGCTAAAAACTTTTAGAATCTCAAGGGTTTTCTGCTGAGTAGTTGGCGCGGGCTTAGCAAGAGCAGAAGTCCCGATGATACCTTGGTGAAAAATGGAGATCAAAAAGCACCAAGAAGAATACTTTTTATTAACCAGAAACTCCAACTTCGGATGGAAACTTTGGAGCGTAAGGTTTTCATGTTAAGTAGGGGTGAAAGACGTGATATTTTTGGTGCGAGTTTAGCAAAGAGTTTAAGACGCCTCGATGAAAATTGAAGGTTAGTGAACACCCAGAAGTCAACGCCTTGGACTTATTTATTTGGGAAAGAGTGAGGAAATTGATGATGTCTGGTGTTTTGGGAGATTATCGAGCACCACTTCACCTTAAGGGAACTTAAATATCAATGCGAAGGTGGACAAAATGTGTGTAGGAGCCCGTGTTCAAGGATCGGAAATCGAAAGACTAACATAAAACCCTCGAATTAAAGATTCCAAACACAACCCAATTGCTTCCAAGTTTTGAAAAGATCAAACAATGCGATAATATATGGGTCGGGAGTAAAAGCTATAGACTAATAACCGGACCTCTCGCGGCCTTTCTAAGTGTACCCACTGTTATCTTGTCATATTATATCGGCAGGGTCCTCCGGACATTCGCATATGTTGGTGCCATAATACTGCTCTATGTCTCTAAGAATCTGGATCTCTTTGTCTTTGACAAAATTTACCACAACACCCTGCAAAAGCAGACACGGATTGGCATTTGTAAATTGCAATGTCGATGAGATTTGTCGTTATACCCACGGCAAGAACAAAAAACTGAAAATAGGATTGCCGTTGCCTCCACTTCAAGGTTCATAATAGTTACCTTCCGCCCAAAACGGCCTACTCGACCGGCCCGATGGACGTACAGCTCTCTGCTGTTGGGAAGATCATAGTTGACAACGAGACAAACCTACAGAGTGTATTGAGAATGATTCAGTCGTCCACTTGCACAACTAAATGGTCGTGGTGCAACAGGGAAATAAGAAATTTGGCCTTCCGTAAAAGCAAGCATCCAACGTACGAATGAGTTGATGCACACGGCAGACAAAAACGGTAGAATGTCATCATCTGCATTATTGCGATGTTAATTTTCAGGACTAACCTGCTCAACATCAATCCCTCGAGCCCAGACATCGGTGGTGATCATCAACCGAGTCGCCCCAGATCGAAATCCAGCCATTACTGCATCTCTCTCCTTTTGAGGCATTTCCCCGTGCATGAAAGACACAGTGAAGTTAGAATCACGCATCTTTTCAGCAAGCCACTCCACCTGCTCGACAAATATAAGGAAGACATGAAGAGCCACAGCACAAAATATAGATCAAAGAGAAATAGAGCAGTAGAGGTCTTCACAATCTCTAAGTCATCGAGATGTTTATGTTCCACCTCAAGTGTGGAACCCAACGTGGTTGGGATCGTACCTTCCGCTTAGTGTTGCAGAATACAACTCCTTGGCTTATGGGGCAGTTGTCGTATAGATCGCACAGAGTGTCAAATTTCCAGTCTTCTCTTTCCACTGGCACCATGTACTGGTCGACGCGCTGCAACCATACGAAGAAAAGAAAGGATGGCGTCAGAAGAATCTCATGATCCCTAGCCGCCATCAAATGCAACTAACCCAATGTAGCTCACCTCCAGCATCAACTCATCACGCTTCACAACAATCCTTACGGGATCGGTCATGAATCTTCCTGTCATCTCTAATATCTCAGTGGGGAGGGTCGCTGAAACTAAGACAACCTGCAGAGAATGCCACTCATGCATTAGCCAGTTGCGTACATGAACGTGTAAGAGCGACTCCCTAAAAACTGATTTAATTTAGAACGAAGCAAATCATAGCAATGTGCTGAAAATTACAAAGTGCGCTTTATGGGGAGAGAAGCATGTCTCGTCGTGGCAAAAAATCCGCTACTGATCAGACAAGACGAGGAAAAAAGTGTCCTATTCATAGTAGAAGTGTGAAGCCAAAAGACGACCGTTTTATTCACCTTGTACATGCTCTAATGTCCAAATCATGTAGAAATTAAGGAGCAGAAAGGAGGAAAGAAAATTCCAGATCTCCCGTAAAATTTTGAATCCCATAAAACTTAGACACTTCATCTCGCAGCATGCTGACTAAAGCAGAAAGACCTTTTGAAAATTCTAAGAATCAGCTGCGGTGGAGAAGGGATGACTATCTAGATTGATGATGATCGAAAAGTGAAGAGCATTCCATTGGCAATCATGAAAGAGAAAGCTGAAATTGGATCCCACCCTTTCTTAGATTGGACTTAAAAGAAGTAATGGCATTCGGTTTTTATTAGGATAACGCAATGGAATTAGGCCAAGGGGTGAGAATACTAGGGACCATTACTGGGGTTATTGAGTAAAAGAAGTCATCTTTACTACCACTACATTGATTCAACATGAAGGACAGGCAACCTGAATCTCCGGAGGAAGGAATCTGTAAACATCATAGATTTGATCCTTAAATCCTCGGCTCAGCAACTCATCAGCTTCGTCCTGGCAAAAATATAGGTAAGTGAATAGAGAGAACTTGTTTTGCAGAAAGCAGAAGGAAACCTAACAGGATCTGGAGTCGAAGGAGGTGATGCAGTGCACTCACAAGGACTAGGAGTTTGATGGCTCTGGTGCGAAGAGTTCTCCTCTTTATCATGTCAAGCACCCTGCCCGGAGTTCCGGACACAACATGAACTCCGTGCTCCAATTTCCGGATATCTTCACCCATGCTCTTGCCTCCTACGCATGCATGGGCTAGCACGTTCCTGTAATAACCAATAGCCAGCACAACTCTCTCCGTCTGACTCGCCAAATCCCTCGTAGGTGACAAAATCAGCACTTGCACACTGAACAGAACATGAAGGAAGCAAATTAGCTAAGACAAAATCGATGGCTACAAGGCAGCAACCAAATTCAAATTGCAACTTTCAGAGAGCCAAATAAACAAGGGTAGCTTGAAAAATCAACAAAACACAAGCAACAGAGTCACGGATACTTAATAATAGGAGCTTGTTGACGAGTGCATCCAGGATATTTGCTACACAAATAAGCAAACCCACATTGCAGTTTCAATTAAACTAATGCTCCTGTTATATAGAATCAATAATGTAAGAATAAAACTATTCGTTTTCCTTGATAATGAAGAAAACCTTTCATGCCTTGCAAGTGCCTAAAATACTCAGTTAAGAGGACCCACTTAAACATTCTGATATAATATACATATATAACCTGAAGAAGTGCATAAACTCAGGCTACGCTTAATTCCAAAGAAAGCTTCTCAAAACAAAGTTCATGAACAAATTCCATGGACTAAGGCTTGAACTTCTTTCAGGGCCATCCGAGGGGTGATGGTAAAACTAAAAGCCAGCATCCCTCTGCCTCAACATCAGAACATCTCAAATTCTTTAGTTAACGAGGCCGAAAATAAAAAATTCTTCCTGTCAGAGCGATCGAATTTCGTTACGCTAGAAATTCGAGAGAGAGAGAGAGAGAGAGAGAGAGAGAGAGAGAGAGAGAGAGAGAGAGGGTTTGCCGATTATTTATTTATTTATTATTAATCCGTGGTGTCATAGTTTGAGCTCTATAATGTTAATGACTCATCTCACCCTCCCAAGCAAAACCCAAAACATGCCTCAACCTAATTCCACAAGAAAATCGATAGTAAAAGAAGGGTCTCCGCTCACGAAGAGGACCGCGTACTCTCTTCTGGAGGTGTCCACGATCTGGCAAGACGCGAGGGCAAAGGTGGAGGTCTTGCCCGTGCCAGATTGCGCCTGAGCGATCACGTCTCGGCCTCGGACGATCGGCACCACCGCTCGCTGTTGAATCGCCGAGGGCTTGTCGAACCTGTGGCCGTAGATCCCACGGAGGACATCGTCGCTCAGGCCCATGCGGTCGAAGCTCGACACGGCCTCCACGCCTGGCGCCGTCTCGAATGCCGCCGCCGCCGGCGGGCGCGATCGGGTCGCCGGAACTGGCCTTGCCATCAAGGACGTCGCCATTACCGAATCCGAAGGGATGAGGAAAGGGCAAGAGAGCAGTCTCGTCTCTCTCTGGAATTGATGAGTGAGCGGGAGTGTGGAAGCGCTTGTCTCAAACAGGACCAAATGCACTTTCTGTCAAATTAGGACATCAAGGATTATGTCAATCTCAAATCAGGATACCATCTGTCTAAAGTACCCTGATTTTATCAAACAATACCACGAAATTAACATCGTCTCAAATAAAATCTGAATTGACGATATAAAATTGATTAAGAGAAATTACTTCGATCCTGGACATTAGCATTCAAAAATCACATACGATTTTGCACCTTGATTTTGGATTTTCTAAGTTTTGAAAATATTTTCAATTGAGAAAAGTTAAAAAGAAAATCAAGTCACTTTAAAACGATTAAACTATGAGTATTGTAAATTTTTCCAAAATGGCTTTATTCAAAAAATAAACTAAACACTTGTTACCATATTAGAAAAATTTTAATTTCTTTATAATACTTCCATCGCGTTATGTGTGATTGGTATATCTAAAAATCAAATTTTTCTTTATTAGTACCATAAAAAGCCACAATCTAATTTTTGACCATCAAACTAATATTTTCACCATCAAAAACTCTAAATTAGTGCATTTATGACAAATTTACCATCAGTTAATATTTACTAAATTGTATCAATACTGTAAAAAGTACAAAATATTGCACATGTGACAAACGAATGTTAAAACCCTAAATCGATAACTCGTCAATCGCCATGTCTCATTTGATTTGGTAATTTGACGGTAAAATTTAAAGGAAATTAACGGATGTAAATGTATCGCATGTGTATTAATTTTGGGGTTTTTATGGGGAAAAAAGAAATTCAGTTTTGCGTAAATTTGTCACATGCATATGGATTTGAAATTTTTTGTGACTTTAATCCTATTTTTTTTTCCAATCAAGACCTCGAAAATCAAATTATGCAGAATGACAGCATGGGAAATTACATGTTTTTACCCTTGGGGATCTCATTGCTAGTCCTTTTGCTTTTAATCCTAATTTCCAATGAAATTTTATGATTCGGTTGCATTTTTGTGAAATTTTAAAACTTGATTATACTTTTGGAAACTTTTTACGACTTGATTATATATCCGTGATAAGTTTTAAGACTCGATTATACTTTTTGAAAGTTTTAAAATGAAATTATATTTTCTTGACAAGTTTAAAAATTTTCAATGTACTTATCTCACATATATATTAATACAATGCTGGCGGGACTTATTTAATTCTTCCTTTTCTCAACTGAAAGTATTGTCCGAGTATTTTCATTTTATTCAGCTTCATATTTTTGTTCGAATATCAATCTTATCTTTCCTCTATTGGCGTGTTTATTTATTTTTATTTTTTTTTGCTGCTCTAGAAATTGGTCACTGGACATGTGCACTTTTCTAAGAAGGCTGCCTATGAAATATATATATATATATATATATATTAATTTTTTTCCATTAAATTTCGCTTTGTAATAAATTTAAAACCTAAGATAACACGCGAATAAATGGTATACTATCACGAATCTTTAATAATATAACACGTAAGACTCTAGAACCTTTCTTACTGTGGATGGCACTCAAACGATTATGTCGTTAGGCGTGTCTGAACTCTGAACTACAGCTTGTCTCCTGCTTCTATTTTGGATTTTATCATTCAATTCTGAATCAGAGAATGAAAAGGTAAATCGAATGGAATTTGACCCTTTTATATGTAATTCGAAGTTGGGTTTCGTTCCCTCGTCTATTTTGACCGATGCACGGCCATGTTTTTTTTTTTTTGGTCGAAAACAACAAGTAATATATTAACGGATAGAGGAATAGTCTTTATACAATTACTCGTCGAATTTTGGAGGCTGAGGAGCTGATTTAGGTGGTTCGCCATTGAATTTTACGGAATCGGACTAGGCCAAAATCAACGGATTGTGCGAGACCAAGAGAGGAAATTGTGGATGATTTAGCTTAATCTATTTCAAGGCATCGAGAGGAGATTCCTTTCATGAATAGATGCATAGTTGGTGCGCGAGCTGTTGTGGTGTTTCGAGTTAAAGCGTGATCAACAATGAAAGCATGATTTTTGAACTCGACGACCGTAATGGGTTGAAAAGTCCGTGAATATCTTTAAGATTCCCGTCACTCTCTGTTATCCTTTTTTCTCATATTGCTATGGTAATTAAAGAATTTCTTGAAAAAATATTGATTTTCTTTTTCCTAGCCAGTGTATTATTTGGAATTAGCTTTCACTGTTTTGCTGTTGGATAGTGAGGTATGGAGCTTGCGTAATTGAAAATATATCCTTAAGGCTTTAATTTTTCTGAAATTAAAAAGCTACTAAAGGTATCTTTGTTCTTCGTTTTGGGCTTAGGTGTGACATCCAGATTTTCGAGTCCTGATTTTGATTAGATAAATTGGGCATTTCATCGACACGACTACAGTGTTTTTCTCTGAGTTGGCCACTCACGAGATAACTAGATTAGCTGGGTAAGCTATTAAGGACTTTAAGGCAGATAGACTTGAGAATTCGACCAAGAACCGACTTCTCGACCGTGACTATTTTTAGAGGCCATTGCGGCACAGTATAAAATCGAATTAAGATCAGAGATAGGTCGATTCGACTGAGATGAGTGACCGATCATGGGTGACTCCACTAAATTGGAAAACTCTCGTCGATCGGCATTAATTTGATTTTACTGTCGTTTTGGTACCCTGTGTCCGTATTTGAATCATCGAGATTTTCACGAGAACCGAGAGTTGCCAATGTGTCGAGTGGGTTCATCGTGGCTCGAAGAAAATCGACCACTGGTCATTTGTCCTAAAAAGTTCTGAAAACTATTCGGTAGCCTAGGTCACGCTAAAAACGCGCCCGAGTGAAAATAACCGCCGTTTTGAGTTTGATTTCAGAAATTGAAGATTCTGTTATGTCACAATAAATTCTAGGAACGTTGACTCATCTTTCGAGGATATGTCGGTGAGTTCGGGATTTTTATGGAAGATCGTTGCGGACGATTCGGAAAATGAATGGAAATTCGGATTGGCTAATTTGAAAGGATTTTTGGCATCTGGTGTAAGTGAATCGGTGAATGGAAGTTGTTTGGGCTTTTTCTGTATTCGAATTAGACCTCAATCGGATTTGTTTGTTCAGAAAATCGGATGCCGAGAAAAATAAAATAAAAGTCGGTTTCAAAGAAAATTCGTGGGATTAAAGGATCGTCTTATTTTGGACTTCATGTGTGCAAGTTGGCGAAGAAATTGGTCCTGAAATGAGCAATTGTCAAAGTTGTTTTGAATTTAATCAAGAGTATGATTTTTTGGTTTTATTCCAATTTTTGTTATTTTCCTTTTAGTGGAACCACACCCTACACGTATACACACACCCCTTCGGCCGGCCTTATCTCCGCTGCAATCTTCCTGTTGAATTTTCTTTGACCGAGCCCATACGTATCCAACCTTCTCTCTTCCTCTTTTATTAGTTTTTTTTATGTGCATGTTTGTTGCTCCTTAGCCGACAACTAGCTGCACCGATGTTCAATTGTTCTTGATTTTGTTGACTTTGATCGACCAGCTGGTCTCCTTGCTGTCCGCACATTATCCTCCTCTCTCTCTCTCTCTCTCTCTCTCTCTCTCTTGGCTGCGTGGACGAGCTCCCTCTGACGTCTTCTACTTTGCTTCCTCCTGCTCATCTCTCATTTTTCATTTATTTTTACCGCACGTGGGCTGCTCCCAAACGAGAACCACCGTCCCTCATCCCCACCGACAGCCTTCTGCCCCTTCTCTTCACGCAAGCATCATTTGTGGACTTCTGGTTGTTGATCGAAGCAGCATCCGTCCGAAGTGTCCCATTAGTTGATCCAGCAAAATCTTCACAGCTCCATCCCACAATCTCTTCAGCGCAGCAGCTGCCGCTCGCCGAATCAATAGCATCATCGCAGCTGCCTCTTCCCTTGCAGCTCCACCAGCGACGCCACAGCTCCATTCCATCGTCAGCCGCGTCCTTCACCGATCAGCCGCGCCAAAGCCCGCTCAATTCAGCCCGTAACTGAGCTGAGGCCAGTCCAAACCGAGCTGCCCAGTAGCGCCAGAAACGGGCCAGATCAGCACCGGTTATTCCAGCTAGGGCAGAATGTTGCGTGGCCGATTTCGGGCCCGTCCCGGCCCCCGTTGGCATCGCCGCTTTGAGGTTTATTGGCCGCCGTCGCGTCCCCGTCGTTTTGATCCGAGCGGATCATTAATCAAGTGAGTTTTACTCATTAATGCCTTCTTATTTTGCTAATTACACTTAAAGGTTGATCAGTGTTAGTTAAGCGTAATTAGGTGGTTAGAGTAGAATGGATTATCGATTATTAGTTAATTGCATTGCATATTAGTGAAATAATTAGTGTACTTAACTAGATAATTGCCTATAGTATTTATTGGATGCTTCGTGGGATTTTTCCCGACCCTTATCAGGTGTTAATTAGGCAATTCGGGCCTAAATGGGATTTTTAGGAATTAAATATTAATTTTCGAAATTAATTATTTAATTATTTATTTTCTGGAAATTCAACTGGGATGGCCAGTGACCAGGATTTTATGCTGATGACCGTGGTGCAGTCTGTTTATTTAATTGAGCTTTATGTTGTGCTAAATTGAAATTATTGTGTTTATTTATTTATTTTTCGAAATTAATTATTTAATTATTTATTTTCCGGAAATTCAACCAGGATGGCCGGTGACCGGAATTTCGTTCTGATTGTCGTGGTGCAGTTCGTTTATTTATTTGAGCTCCACGTTGTGCTTAATTAAATTGATTGTGCAATTTAAGGAATTATTCCTTAATTGATTGAAATTGAGTGGGTTGAATGATTGATTGGTAGATGGCCGAGTATGGCTATTTAGCATTAATAATGCTTTGATGAGTTGTAAAGCGGAAGGAATTGTGAGAGTGAACTGAGAACTCTATTGGCTGAGACCGATCAAGCACGAAGTATAGACAGGCATGGTTCGGTGATTAAGGGTATCACTGTGTGAAAATGGCGCCTTAAAGAACGCAAGTAGACTATCTATGATTTGTGGCAGGCGTGGTTCAGTGATTAAGAATATCACTGTGTGAAAACGGCGCCTTAAAGAATGTACGTAGACTGCCTATAAATTGTGACAGGCATGGTTCGATGATGAAGGACATCACTGTGTGAAAACGGCGCCTTAAAGAACGCACGTAGACTGTTTGTGATCTATGACGGGCGTGGTTCGGTGATGACGAGTATCACTGTGCGAAAACGGCGCCTTAAAGAACGCACATAAACCGTCTATTACTTATGTCACCTCGGCGAAAATGACGCCCGAGAGTATTAATGGAGCTCTGTGACTAAGTATACTATTGGAGGTTATATGGGATGGAGTGAATGACCTAGAAATGATCCGACTGACTTGTAATCGACTAGGTCGATTGATCGATGATTCGATCTGAGTGTGATTTGATGTGATTCATTGTTTTGATCTGATGCTGTGAATTGATTGATTGAATGGAAATGACCGTGAGAGGTCTTGTTGGCGTGTAATCGACTAGGTCGATTTGATCGATGCTTCGATCAGTGATGTGGTTGCTTGGATGCCTATTTGATCTGTGCTAATATGCAGGTGGAATCTGAGGCTAAGGTAAGTCCTTTGACTCGTACTGTGCCTAGGCAACCTGGATGGTGTATTGGTTTACTAATCGGATCTTTGGGGGTAGAACTTGCTAAGACATTGTCTCAGTGGTTATTGAATAACCATTTCAGGACCCGAATGAGGAGCCTAAGGAGGAGGAATCTGACGAGGAGATCTTTGATGAGGAACCCGAAGAGGAGTACGTGGAGGAGGACCCCGAGTACGACCCGGATGAGGACTGATATCTCATCCTGTCTTGTCAGACCTAGTTTGCATGTGAATAGATGTTAGATCAGACTTACGTATATATAGTATTGTTGAATACTATGAGATGCGTGTAAAAATGTATGGTTGTAAATTTTCAGTATGAAAAATATAGCCTGCTTTTCTATCTCATTGTTTTATTGTCTGGGGATTTATAACTGCTTCCGCATGTGCATATATAAATGAAAGGGTCGACGATACATAGTCCTGGGATATCGCTTTATAAAATCGACCAAAGGTAAGGGATGTGCGCGTGCCTGAGGATCGGGGCGTGACATTAGGTCTCCTAATTTATCTTGGTATCTCCACAAAAGCTCTATTCAATTAGCTTTGTTGGATCGTTGAGTGCAATTCACTATATAGTTATGTATTATCCCCAAGATATTTCTATGATAAAACATAATCGAGGATCCATTAGAACTTACCTACATGGATCTTACTTGGACATTGATATTTACCTATATTAATCAAGTAGAGTTTTTCCTTTGATTAGCATAAGGAAATAGCAGACGCAGAAGACATTCGGCTCTCGTTGTTGATAATGGAATTGGCATGGTTAAGGTGAGAATATCGATGCATCGGTCCATGCTATGGGGTTTCCTAGAGTGTATGGTGGTATATGTGCTCACGTAATAACCTGAATTTGACAGGCTGGTTTTGCTAGAGATGATGCTCCAAGGGTTGTCTTCCCCAGTATGGTTGGTCGATTGAGGCACCCCGTTGACATGGTTAGTATGGGCCACAGGGTTGCTTATGTTGGAGATGAGGCCCAATCTAAAAGGGGCATGCTTACTTTGAAGTACCCTATAGAGGGTGGAATTCCCAGCAATTGGGATGATATGGAAAAGATCTCACATCTCTACATCGAGCTACACGGGGCTCCCAAAGAACATCCGATGCTCCTTATTTAAGCAACCCTCGACCCAAAAAGCAAATGGGGAGAAGATGCCACTGATCATATTTGAAACATTTGTCCCTGATAGTGTTGTCAAAGTTAACGTGAAGACATAGTAAGAGAGTTGATTTAAAAAATGAAAGGTGTATAAATGGGGATGAACTTTCACGCGGAAACTTATTAAGAGAGTTGGTTTAATAAATGCAAGGTGTATAGATGGGGATGAACTTTCACGCGGAAACTTATTAAGAGAGTTGATTTAATAAATGCAAGATGTATATATAGGGATGGGTTTTTCAACGCGGATGTTTTGATTTTTTCTAACCACGTCCCGACCTTAATAGCATACTGGACGTGTAACCTAAAGATTTATCCTTTTGAAGGTCCAAAGCGAACATGACATGAACCATAGTCGGCAAAAATCAAACAAGAAGGTTGCATCTCACAAAAAAGGCAAATGAATATAACCTCTCAACTTCCCACGTTGACCAAATTTCAGCTTTAACATGGGATTGGGACATTCGGAAGGTCCAAAGAGAACATGACATGAACCATAGTCGAGAAAAATTCTACATGAGGGTTGGAGCTCGAAAAAGAAAAATGAATATAGGTTCTTGAGGGTTTTCTCAGCTAATTCTCTGTTCCTCTCTCCAGAACATTGCTCCTCAATCACATGAATCCATTCCACCAAAGAAAAAGAAAATCACATGGATCCACTCTCAGAAACCCCAATCCAGCATACAAAAGACCAAAAAAATGCGACTTCTGAGTTGGTCGGTTTCTCTCTTAATTTTCAACATCTACTCCGGAATAAGAAGGCCCGCTCTAAAATTACACCAGTCTGAAAATGGTAAGTGGAGACATTCTTCGAACAGGGGACGCGCTTCTTCCCCATTAAACGTCTCCCACAGGACTTATGTCCATCTAATTGTAGTGCTCATCACAGCTCTCTCTAAATAAGGTCCATTCACGAAATTTCGAGTGGAATAATGTTTTCTTTTTCTAGTTGGCTATAATATGTAGTCGGTCAACTATGCAACAAATATTACGTAATATTTCTAGCGGAATAATGTTTTATTTTTTTATTGGTTTTGAAGTTTCCCGTAATCATTTAAGTGACCGCGAGTATAAATAAGGTCCATTCTCGAAGTTTTGGGGAAAGTTCCTGTTAACCATCTCAAACTGATTCTTGCTTCTGCCTTCTTATCTTGAACCAGGAAAACACTAAGAGAGACTGAGAGAGGGAGAGAAAATGTCAAGGATTGGGCAAATTTTTGAGGAGCTTGCGGCAGTCGAAAGCAGGATAAGGCGTCTCAAATGGAATCTCGACGAAATCATTCTGTTCGCGAATTCCATTTTGATCCGTAGGCTGGCCGGGAATGTCAATAACCGGGAAGCCCGCATGGCAGCGAGGCAAGCTAGAGCGCAAGAAATTCGAGTAGAGATCGCCCGGGCTATAGAGGAGCGGAAGGCGCTCATCGCCGAATTCGTTCGCCTAATAGCGCAACGATCTTACCCGTAGGAGAAGCGTAGTGGGGTCTAGGGTTTTATTGGATGCGGTTTTAAGGATGATATACTTATGTAGTTGGGAGAATAATCATTTTGGGAGAATAATCGTTTCATGGATATGGTTCTTGAACGTCAAGATTGATAATAGTGTTTTCTTGTTTCTTGGTCGTCCACATAATAAGAAATAAAGATATATAGAAGTGTTTCGTGAATGCCGCATTGAATATGTTTGGAGTTTTTTTGTTTACAATGCTTATAGCTTTTAAACTCGTAGGTTTAAAGTGTACGGGGCTTTCATACGATTGGAAATATCTTTCGTTCATTTCTTTTTATATATGATTATGTATAATTACTATGTTTCAGATCATTTTCATGTTTGCCAGTCATTTAGTTGCAATGGTGAATAGGTGGCGGTAAATGAGGAAGAGAAATAGGCATGCACAAGCGAAAAAAAAAAAATACTGAATAGAAAAGCTAGGAAAATAAAATTCGTGAAGAAGTCCCTTAATTCTTATGTTCATCCTACATCTGCTTTTATAAACGTGTGCACTTGAGATCTTCGATGATACCCACCTACCGGAGATTACGTATCCTTCAATCATCCCCCAGAGAAAAGCACAATAATACCTGAGTATGTCATAGAAAAGAAATGTACACAGACGAATTTCAAGTATATGCAATGATATAATTACGTATTCTCTATTATCTCGAAAGTCCAAATATAGTTTCCGCGTGAAAAATTGTCATTGCTGGTGCGGTGGGAAATAAAAATGTTGTACGACCTAATAATTAATTCATCGAATATGGAACTCACATAATTAATTGTCGAGACAACATTGGTCCACAAGCTCCGAAATCTTTTGCTAGAGATCATTTAGGTGATCGCCCCCATCTTTGGTCTTGATTGCCAAATCGTCCACGTAAGATTCGACGATACAGTGGGGCAAAGTCCCCAGGGAGGAAAGTCATGAACGTTGCACCGGCTTTCCTCGAACCTAAAATGTATAACTTTGTATCGGAATATTCCCTGGGTATTATAAAGGCCGCCATTTCCTCTCCATCATATGGATCCATTCTTGTGTTGATTGCTGCCGGAATATCCATTCTATCAGTAGCTCAGTGATAGGCAAAAGGAATGTATCCCTTGGACTGGCATTGTTGAAGTCTCTAAAGTTAATAAAACACTCTAACATTGGTCATTCTTCTTTTTCGCTGGCTAAATCTTTACAAGCCGAGCAGGGTATTCATTTCAGTAGCTCTGATAAATTAGTCGAATTCTGCCTCGATTTCAGCTACTAGCTCTCGATGGAAAGAAATTGGTTTATGCATGACTATTCAATTAAGATGACCTCTGTTTCTCTCGTCAGCCGGTGAGCAGGCATATAAAAGTAGATAACATGCACATGCACGTGCCCATAGACGTGCAGATTCCCCTCTTTTATCAACAAAGGTAATAAATCCCAGATGCATAAATAAGGATGAGTTCTTCTATTGCACACGGAAAGGTCAAAAGCCCACATATATCCGCATTGAACGAGAATGCCATGGATTAAAGGTACGTTTTGTGAGAGTTAACGTGGAAACTTAGTAAGAGAGTTGATTTAATAAATGCAAGATGTATGGGTTCTTCAATAGAGCTTTTTTTATTTGATTTGATTTTCCATTTTTCTAACCACTTCTTGATCCACTCATTTTCTTTTGTATGGCCAAGAGCGGAAGTCCTTGGCCTTTGCAAGACTCCTTCAGGTCATACCTAGAAGTACTAGAGACTCGTCAATGTAATTTTTCTACTGACAACGTCCAATTGCTATCACTCACTCAAATATAACATCGCAACAAAATATCTTAAGAGCAAAATATAATTAGCAACATCTAGCCACACTTCCTGAGGACTTAAAGATTTGATCGTATCCAAGTAGCTCGTGGTACTAAGTGCGACTCCTAAAATTCATTTTTCCCCGATTCAACCTCATGCGGTACTTCCTAACTACGAGAAATGTTCCCCCAAGATTTTACTCTTGACTAAGATATCATCAATGCTTGCCTCCTTATTCATTTTCTAGTGTCGACGAAATTTTGCTTGCCCGCCTCTGCTACGTCGCAAGTTCGAATGGCAAGTCAGCATATTCAGGTACGCATTTGACGACTCGTATTCCACTTCCGGACCTCGGCATGGCTCACGGATTGCTAAGCGGCCACGAATGTCCCTATGGCGAAGTGGTGCTTAGCTTCTCAAATCCTAATGACCGTAACTTAAATTGAAATAAAATTCATAAACTAGTTACACGTATCAAAATTCACATTGAAACGACTTATGATTAAGGCAATCAAGAGTAATACAATGGAGCTATAACAACGATTCAAAGTATACTCAGAAGAAAAAGATGAATGAAAATGAAACACCAAGAATTCTAACTTGAACTTTAATATGCTCAAACAACGAATCATGTTTGACGATGAACCCCTCCGCGTTTACGATTTGGGTTGAAAACACGTTTAGCGAATGAACATTTTGATCAAATCAATAAGTGGTTAGTAGGCTTATGCACTTGAATTAATCAAAAGGATTGGAAGCAAAAGTTCAAATGTTCACCTTGAAAGAACCAAAGGCAAGGACCGGTCTTGATGCAAGGATTCATTGCCTCGCGGACGCCGAACTCTCAAGTTGATTCTTCAAAGTCCTCACCTTCAGCCCTAGGAGCAGCCGGGCGTGTTGCTGTGAGTGTCTGAGTTCGTCACCGTGAGGGGCTGAGTTCAGCCGCGAGTGACTGGGTTTCGACGGAATCCAACAGTATGCGGCCGAGTTTGGATCCGAATTTGCTCATGGCCTATTTGCTCTTCCTTCTGCTGGATGTCCTTGCATGATTGAGTGTGTTCTCTTGTGACTGAGCAGTACTTCTACTAATGGTGAGCATGGTTCGGGTGTGCGGTTCCCATCTTAGAACCGAGAACCACCCACTAAATACCGGCTCTAAAAAATTGGAACCGGGAACCGCCTGTTATTTCCATGGATCCACCTGGTGCGGTCTGGTCCCCAAGTGCATCTATGGAACCGGTCTAGGTGGGCGTTGAATTTAAAAGTCAAGGTTGTGAGTGAGAGATAGAAAGACAACTTTGACATGGTGAGATTCAAATTAGAAATTTTAGAGTTTTCATTTTTCGTAAAATTTCTTTTGGTTGAAAATTTTCATAAAGGTTCAGTCCGGGTGGGCGGTTTCACACCTAGAATTGGGAACCTGATTGGTACCTGCCGGTTTTAATAAATTGGAATTGGCAACTAGACCTATTCCCTTGGGAACCACCAATTTTGGTCCAGTATGGTCCGATTCCGAGCAGTTCTCGATTCCTTAGCACACCTTTACTTTCGCCTTTGCTTGGCCTTGCTTGGCCTTTTACGAAATCTTTGAGAGTCTGTTTGGCAATTGGCTAAACAGTACCGATTCTATTTTTTTTGTTCCCGAGAATAAAAAAAGAATAAAAATCCATTTGGTAAATTTTATGTTTTGAGAAACAAATTTGTTCCCGAAAATAGATTTGGAAAAAAAATCAAGGAGTAGAAAAAAGTTATTTCTTTGTTCCCGAGAACAATTCCAGAATTAATCCAAACGATTTTTCTTTCTTCTCATTTCTTTTCTTCTTTTCTCTCCCTTTTTTTTTTTCCATTCTCTTTTCTTCATCTTCCCAACCAGTAGCCAACCGCCACCATCGGCAATCAATGACCGATTGGGTGAGGTCTGACGAGCTCGCCAAAGATTGCAAGGCCACTGAGTGGCTTGACCTTGCCAAGCAGTGCGAGGCTTGGCCTCGCCAAGCTAGGTTGAGTTCACCTCATGTTGATTGGGTTAGGTCAAGCTTTGCCGGTGGCCAAGTGAGGCTCGCCAGCTAGGCGAGGCTCCTCGCCTAGCAACCAGCGATTTGGCGAGGCCAAGCCTCGCGGTGGCTAGGCAAGCCTACGATGAGCTCGTCGGACCTTGCCTAGCCGGTCGCCGACCACGAGAATACCAAACGCATGAGGAAGGAGAAGACCGGCTTGGCAAGGAAGGAGGAAGGAGAAGAGAAAATGAAAAAGTAAAAAAAGAAAAATATAATAAAAGTATTAAAAATTAAAAGAAATAATTTAAGAGTCATAAAAAGCACATTTTTATTTCAGGAATAAAAATCTTGGATAATTACTAAATGCTTTTAATTGCTCAAAATCTCATATAGAGATCAGAATAAAAAAGAATCATTTGTAAGGATAACTTGTTTTCGGAAACATAATGGTTATCAAACACACCTTAAACGATATATCCTGGAAATACCAATCCTAATTTAAGTTCGGATCACCTCTTCTTGGTCGAAAATCCTCACCTTTTCCATAATTGGTTAATAGATGTGATCAAAGTTGTTAATATTGAAAAGAATACTTATGCAACTCTACTTGACACTTAGAGAAGGGGGAAAAATCCTCTTCCTTCTCTTAAATTCCCTTTTGGCTGAAAATTACTAAAGCCTTGATCGCGGGGGACGAATTTTTTACCGAACCTTCCTAAGCCAAAATTTCTCTTGAAATTTTCATCGTCTTGATTTTTTCTTTGCCAATTTAGAAAGGCACGTGCAAATTTGGGCTAGTCTAAGGAAAAGGGAGTGTGGCCTGATTCCTTAGAGAGGCTAGGTTAAAAAAATCTTAGTTTTGACAATCGAGGCATAAAACTTTCAAAAAATGCAATCGAGTTACAAAATTTGTCAAATTAGTTGAATCGAATCCTTCTGTTAACCACACTTTTTGAAAATTTTATGACTCGGTTCCATTTTTGTGGATGATTTTAGAACTTGATTACACTTTCGGAAAGTTGTACAACTTGATTGTACATTCTTCATAAGTTAAAGACTTAATTGCACTTTTTGAAAGTTTTAAAACTTAATTGTACTTTCTTGACAAGTTAAAAAATTTTCAATGTACTTATCCCAGATATATATTAATACAATTCTAGCGGACTTATTTAATTCTTCCTATTGTCAGTGAAAGTTTTGTTTGACTATTTTCCTTTTATTCAGCTTCACATTTTTGTTTGAATATCAATGTTGTGTTTCCTCTATTGGGTTGAGTATTTATTTTTGCTGCTCTAGAAATTGGTCATTGGACATGTACACTTTTCTAAGAAGGCCGCCTATAAAATATATACTATTTTTTTTTTCCATTAACTTTTGCTTTGCAATAAATTGAAAACCTAAGATAACACACGAATAAATGGTATACTGTCACGAATCTTAAATAATATAACACGTAAGACTCTAGAACCTTTCTTACCGTGGATGACACTAAAACGATTATGTCGTTGGGCGTGTCTAAACTCTGAACTAAAGCTTGTCTCTCTGCTTCTATTTTGGATATTGTCACTCGATTCTGAATCGGTGAATGAAATGGTAAATTGAATGGAATGTGACAATTTTTTATTTATTTATGTAATTTGAAGTTGGATTTCGTTCCTTCGTCTGTTTTGACCAATGCGCGGCCATGTTACCAGTTGAATTTTGGAGGCTTAGGAGCTGATTTAGGCGGTTCGCCATTGAATTTTACCGAATCGGACTAGGTGAAGGCTTGCCGATTGTTGAACGCATGTGGAGCTTTCCCAGAATCAATGGATTGTGTGAGACCAAGAGAAGAAATTGGGATGATTTAGCTTAATTTGTTTCAAGGCATCGAGAGGAGATTCCTTTCATGAATAGATGTATGGTTGGTGTGCAAGCTACTGTGGTGTTTCGAGTTAAGGCGTGATCAACAATTAAAGCATGATTGTTAAACTCGACGACCGTAATTCAAGAATATCTTTAAGATTCCTGTCACTCTCTATTATCCTTTTTCCTGTACTGTTATGGTAGTTAAAAGATTACTTAAAAAATTCTTGATTTTTTTTCCTGGCCAGTGTGTTATTTGGATTTAGCATTTCATTGCTTTTCTGTTGGACAGTTGGGGATAGAGCATGCGTAATTGAAAATATATCCTTAAGGCTTTTTGAAATTAAAAAGCTACTAAAGGTATCTTTGTTCTTGGTTTTGGGCTTAGATCTCCTAATTTATCTTGTTATCTCCACAAAAGCTCTATTCAATTAGCTTTGTTGGATCAGTGCAGTTCATTATACAGCTATGTATTATCCCCAGGATATTTCAATGATAAAACATAATCATGGATCCATTAGAACTTACCTACGTGGATCTTACTTGGACATTGATATTTACCTGTATTAATCATGTAGAGTTTTTCCTTTGATTAGCATTAGGAGATAGCAGATGACGAAGACATTCAGCCTCTTGGTGTTGATAATGGATTTGGCATGGTTAAGGTGAGAATATTGATGCACCGGTCCATTGCTATGGGCTTTCCTGGAGTGCATGGTGGTATTTGTGCTCACGTAATAACCTGAATTTGACAAGCTGGTTTTGCTGGAGATGATGCTCCAAGGGTTGTCTTCCCCAGTATGGTTTGTCGATCGAGGTACCCCGTTGACATGGTTAGTATGGGCCATAGGGTTGCTTATGTTGGAGATGAGGCCCAATCTAAAAGGGGCATGCTTACTTTGAAGTACCCTATGGAGAGTGGAATTGCCAGCAATTGGGACGATATGGAAAAGATCTAGCATCACATTTTCTACATCGAGCTACTTGGGGCTCCCGAAGAACGTCCGATGCTCCTTATTTAAGCAACCCTCAACCCAAAAAGCAACCGGGGAGAAGATGCCACTGATCATATTTGAAACATTTGTCCCTGATAGTGTTGTCAAAGTTAACGTGAAGACATAGTGAGAGAGTTGATTTAATAAATGCAAGGTGTATAAATGGGGATGGACTTTCACATGGAAACTTAGTAAGAGAGTTGATTTAATAAATGCGAGGTGTATAGGTGGGGATGAACTTTCACGCGGTAACTTATTAAGACAGTTGATTTAATAAATGCAAGATGTGTATATAGGGATGGGTTCTTCAACGAGGATTTTTTTATTTGATTTGATTTGATTTTTTTTTTTTCTAACCACATCCTGACCTTAATAGCATAGTTGACATGTAACCTAAAGATTTATCCTTTTGAAGGTCCAAAGCGAACATGACATGAACCATAGTCAGCAAAAATCAAACACAAAGGTTGCATCCCAGAAAAAGGCAAATGAATATAATATCTCAACTTCCCACGTTGACCAAATTTCAGCTTTATCATGGGATTGGGACATTCGGAAGGTCCAAAGCAAACATGACATGAACCATAGTCGAGAAAAATTCTACATGAGGGTTGGAGCTCGAAAAAGAAAAATGAATATAAGTTCTTGAGGGTTTTCTCAGCTAATTCTCTGTTCCTCTCTCCAGAACATTGCTCCTCAATCACATGAATCCATTCCACCAAAGAAAAAAGAAAATCACATGGATCCACTCTCAGAAACCCCAATCCAGCATACAAAAGACCAAAAAAATGCGACTTCTGAGTTGGTCGGTTTCTCTCTTAATTTTCAACATCTACTCCGGAATAAGAAGGCCCGCTCTAAAATTACACCAGTCTGAAAATGGTAAGTGGAGACATTCTTCGAACAGGGGACGCGCTTCTTCCCCATTAAACGTCTCCCACAGGACTTATGTCCATCTAATTGTAGTGCTCATCACAGCTCTCTCTAAATAAGGTCCATTCACGAAATTTCGAGTGGAATAATGTTTTCTTTTTCTAGTTGGCTATAATATGTAGTCGGTCAACTATGCAACAAATATTACGTAATATTTCTAGCGGAATAATGTTTTTTTATAATTGGTTTTGAAGTTTCCTGTAATCATTTAAGTGACCGCAAGTATAAATATGGTCCATTCTTATAGTCTGAGGGGAAAGTTCCTGTTAACCATCTCAAACTGATTCTTGCTTCTGCCTTCTTATCTTGAACCAGGAAACACTAAGAGAGACTGAGAGAGGGAGAGACAATGTCAAGGACTGAGCAAGTTTTCGAGGAGGTTCAGGAAGTGGAGAGGAGGATAAGGCGTCTCAGATGGGAGCTCGACCATATCGTGAATGACTTTTTGCGTGGTAGGCAGGCCGAGAATATCAATCACCCGGAAGCCCACATGGCAGCGACGCGAGCCAGAGTGCAGGAAATTCGAGAAGAGATCACCCGGGCTGAAGAGGAGCGTGATGCGCTCATCGTAGAATTCCTTGGCCTAATGGCGTAACGATCTTCTCCTCTAAAATCGAGTATACATTTGCTTTTATGGGCATCCGAACGTTAAGTGAAGCATAGTGGGGTCTGGGGTTTTATTGGATAAGGTTGTAAGAACGGTATACTTATGTAGTTGGGAGAATAATTGTTTCTTGGATATGGTTCTTGAACTTCAAGATTGATAATAGTGTTTTCTTGTTTCCTGGTCATCCGGAGAATAAGAAATAAAGATATATAGAAGTGTTTCTTGGATCCCACATTGAATATGTTTGGAGTGTCTTTGTTTACAATGCTCACACCTTTTAAACTTGTAGGTTTAAAGTGTACGGGGCTGTCATACGATTGGAAATATCTTTCATCCATTTCTTTTTATATATGATTTTATATAATTCTTAAGTGTCAGATCATTTTCATATTTGCCAGTCATTTAGTCGCAATGAGTATGATGCTGGTGAATAGGTGGGAGTAAATGAGGTAGAGAAATGGGCATGCGCAAGCGGGGAAAAAAAATACTGAAGAGAAAAGCTAGTAGAGTAAAATTCATGAAGAAGTCCCTTAATTCTTAGATTCATCCAACATCTGCTTTTATAAATTTGTGCACTTGAGATCTTTGATGATACACACCTACTGGAGATTACATATCCTTCAATCTTCCCCAAAGAAAAGCATAATAATACCTGAGTATGTCATTGAAAAACAATGTATACAGACGAACTTCAAGTATATGCAATTATCTAATTACGCATTATGTATTGTCTCGAAAGTCCAAATACAGTTTCCGCGTGAAAAATTGTCTTTGCTGGTGCAGTGGGAAAAAATGTTGTATGATCTAATAATTAATTTATCCAACATGGAACTCACATAATTAATTGTCGAGACGGCATTGGTCCACAAGCTCCGAAATCTTTTGCTAGAGATCATTTAGGTGATCGCCCCCATCTTTAGTCTTGACCGCCGAATCGTCCACATAACATTCGATGATATAGTGGAGCAAAGTCCCCAGGGAGGAAGCTCATGAACGTTGCGCCCACTTTCTTTGAACCTAAAATGTATAACTTTGTATCAGAATATTCCCCTGGGAATTATAAAGGCCATCGTTTCCTCTCCATCATTTGGATCCATTCTTGTATTGATTGCTGCCGGAATATCCATTCTAATCCATAGCTCGACGATAGGCAAAAGGAATGTGTCCTTTGGACTGGCATTGTTTAAGTCTATAAAGTTAACAAAACACTCTAACATTGGTCATTCTTCTTTTTCGCTGGCGAAATATTTCCAAGCCGAGCAGGGTATTCATTTCAGTAACTTTGATAAGTTAGTCGAATTCAGCTACTAGGTCCGGATGAAAAGAATTTGGTTTCTGCACGAATATTCAACTAAGATAACATCTGTTTCTCTCGTCAGCTGGTGACTAGGCATATAAAAGTAGATAACATGCACATGCACGTGCCCATAAACGTGCAGATTCCCCTCTTTTATCAACACAGGTAATAAATCCAAGATGTATAAATAAAGATGGGTTCTTCTAGTGCTCACTGAAAGGTCAAAAGCCCATATATTAGAAGTACGTAGTTTTGTGAAAGTTAACGTGGAAACTTGATAAGAGCGTTGATTTAATACGTGCGAGATTTATAAATAAGAATGGGTCCTTCAACAGAGGTTTTTCTATTTGATTTGATTTTCCATTTTTCTAACCACTACTTGATCCCACTCGTTTTCTTATGTATGGCCACGAACGGAAGTCCTTTGCCTTTGCAAGACTCCTTCAAGTCATACCTGAAAGTGCTAGTATAGACACCTAGAGGGGGGTGAATAGGTGTAAAAACAAATTCATCTTTTCTTAAAGTCTTAATTCAAGACAGGGATACGAAATAGTAAAGACAAACATACAATGCTACGAATTAAGTAAAGAGATAAGGAAAGAGAATTGGAACACAGAAATTATAGTGGTTCTGCTTAGACCAAGCCTACGTCCACTCTCCCACGCTAACAGCCCACCGGCTGGATTTCACTATGAATCAAAAGAGATGTTACAATCTCACGTCCTCGATTCCACGGTGTAGATACTCTACTACACTCCCTCGAGGTCTCACAGAATTTTCTCTTTTGAATACCGATGTATGCTCAACAAATGAAATAGCAAAGAGTACGGAACTTCAGACTTTGGAATTTTTCTATCTCGCACACATTTGAACAATTAGAGCGTCTTCCTTTTATATTCCCTCATGCCTACATAACCGTTGGCACCTTCCGAAAGAGTTCGTTCAATCTACCCGTTGGACCAAATCAATTAAGAAGATCTCACGTTATCAAAGGAACATGAAGATAGCCCATCAATCCTGTTCGCCCATACAATTAGGATCTAGGTTTCCATAAGTAGAACCTCCCAAATATACTTTCGCCAATCCACCGATTTGTCTTACTCGATTTACTTGTCACATGAATAATATATCGTTATATGCCTTTTCCAACTGAGAGATAATCTTTGACCAATCGAATCAAATCATTAAAGAATAACCTTGTATCTGGATAACATTGATTCGACGATCTAGAAACTGTCAACGAGGGCAGACTTTGAATCTTGAGTCTGGTGATCTTCAGTCTGGAAGTCTTCAGACTTTAATAGATGAGACTAAAAGTTTTCAGACTTTAGGAAACGTTTTGTCAGCTTCAAAATACTGAAAGAAAGATTTCGCCAACAATCTCCCCCTTTTTGATGGTGACAAAACTTTCCTGCAGATTTAGACATTCTGACCTGCAGCACTTAAGCAAACCAAGAATATCTTGAATAAACGATATTAATGATTAGAAAAAGATAGAAGTGAATCTGCAACCACAGAAAACATGTTAGTTCTCAAATCACAACTATCTTTAGCATAATCAATAATAGCTTAAGTTACTTATCAAGTCTTAGAAATCCAAATTAGTCCAAAACACACCAAAACACACCAAACAAGATAAAGTTCAAACAAATAGAAAACAAATCTGCAACAAAAACATCTCCCCCTTTTTGTCAATAGCAAAAAGTGAAGACCGTAAAAAAGATTGAAGAGATCAAGAGTTTAAGATTGCTTGGGTAAGCGAACAAGCTCGAATTCTCCCATTGAGTGTACTGTCTTTTCAAGCTTGTCAAAACTTTGCTTCAGCGCCTGAAATTCTTCTCCCTGCACATTAGACTGAACTTGATTCTTCAGGGAATTGATCTGTTCATGAAGAGACACTGAAGTAGCCTTAATAGCATTCTTGAGATCCAGCATCTCAAAACTCATAGCATATTGCTGATTCCGCACATCTAAAAGAATTTCCAGCAGTCTTGAAAAGTCTGTTGTTTGAGCAGTTGTACCACTTGGACCAGCAGAATGAAACTCAGGAAATGGAGTCTCAGTGGAAGGTCTATCTTCTGGATAGTGTGAGGCATACACTTCTTCTGGATCTGCTGTAGAACGACTCACATCACTAGCAAGAAAAGATGAAGAAGTACCTTTTTGTCCAACAGCTCCCCTTGTTTTGATGCCTTCAGGTGGAGAAGGTAAAGCTTCCTCAGCTTCAGAATGATGTGCTCCATCTGATTCTTCTCCTCTTATCTCAAAATGACTAGACAAAGAGATAGCCAAGGTTGGCTCGAAAGAGTCTGCTACACCCTGATCTCCCTATTTCTCTGTTTCTTCTTCCCTTTCTTCCACTTCTTCTTCAGCTTCTTCTGCTTCCTCCTCTGCTTCTTCTTCCTCTTCCTCCTCTTCTTCATCTTCTTCTTCTTCTTCTTCTTCTTCTTCTTCTGCTTCTTCTCCTTCTTCCTCTTCTTCTACTTCTCTTCTTCCCTCTGATTCTCTCTGTTCTTCCTCTTTTTTTGATTCTTCTCTCTCTCTTCCTTCTTCTGACACTTCTCTTCTCCCTCTAAAGCTGACAAAGGTTTTGAGATTTTTCAAGGCAGATATAGTGAGCTCATCCTCATCTTCTTCATCTTCCAGAATGAGAGCTCTCTTCTTCTTTACAAGAGCATCCATGGGCTCCTTGCCTTTTCTTTTAGCCGCAGCAGAGTCTTGTTTTGCTTTAAGAGGAGATTTCTCCTTCATCCATTCCAGCACTTTGTTCAGTTCCTTTAAGCGCGTCTTTGTCACCATTTTGAACCCAATTACCATCGGAGTGATGGTTTTCAGACTCAAAGGTGCATAGATATGAATTTTGAAATGCCTAAAGAGTCGCGTGGTAAGAGCAGAATAAGGAAGCTGTCCCTTATCCTTCATCACAGTTCGATACATATGGAACAGAATGGTGTGAGGTAGAGAGAACTTAAAACCGGTATTGATTGCACACATCAATTTGGCTTCTGATCGAGAAACATCTGTCTTGGATGTAGATTTAGGAAGAATGCAATTAATCACAATTTTGTGCAGCAGAATGTTCGTGGCACTCATCCTTGTATAAGAAAGTTTTCCTTCAACATCTATATCTCTTACCAAAGACAGAATAGCATGAGCAATGGACACATTAATCGGCTGGAAACTCGTTCTTTCCACCCCAATTATGTCAGCCAAAATGTTTGTGGTCACCAAAAATTCCCTGTCTTTCACAGTGAAGACAAAGCTTTGTGCATCCATAAAAGATAGGTTCGAATAAAAGTAAGCAGTAAGCTTCGGAAATGCAGGAGAGGATTCAGAACAGAATTGCTCCAATTGCAATAAAGCAAACTTTTCCCTCAAATTATCTTTTATCGAATCGAGGAAATCGAAATCAACAGTTCTAGGGTTCATCACCCCTCTTTTCAAAAGACTTGCATAAACCTTTTTATGATTTTTGGATCTAAAAGGGTTCGAACCGTCAGTGATGCTTGCAGCCACCCCAGACCTAGGTTGAAAGTGAGAAAACAACCTCTCATCATCATCCAGAGATTGTGGTTAATTCACAGTGCCATATTGTGGGTCACTTGGTATATTCTTAAACGCTTTCTCAACCGATCCTTTGTCCACAATTCCTTGCCTCTCTAACTCTCTTAAGAACAACATTTCATTTTTGAACCCTCTATCTTTCAAGAACTCATTAATCAAAGACAATGGCGATCCTCCTTTCTTCAAATTTGAGTAGAGTTTGAAAGCATTTTTAGGAGTTAGAGTTCTTACAGGTTCAACCCCTTCTATAACTTCATCGCCTGGTTGATTCGAGGAAGGTTGACGCTGTTGAGAAGGTTGGTGCTGACTTGGACGCATAGGAGAATCTTCTTCTTCGGTTAAGTCAAAGTGGGTAGGACCCTCAGGCATACGACGTGGTCCCCTGCTTGCAATCCTCGAAGACTTTCTTGAAGACATTGACACTCCAATAGGGAATAACCAACTTGTTCGAAAAGAGAGAGCTTTCGAATGAATCGAGAGTGAAAGTGAAGAAAATAAGAATTTTATATTCTAGGGTTTCGGAGTAAAAGTGAAGAAGACGATACACATTGGTATATAAAGCAAGTGAAGCGGGTTAAACGAAACGTCATAAAAGGAAATAAAAAAGATGACTTTTCAAAATAATAACTTCCTTTTATGAATTTAACTGAATTCCACAAAAATCAATAACTGCCTTTTTAAAAAATGATTAAATTAAGAAAGATAAATCAATCATCTAATGACCAATAAATAAATTTACCTTTTCAAAATTTAAAATTAGTAAACACTTACGATCGAGGCTTTAGGTCTTCTAAGTCTAAGCATAAAAGAAACTTCTTACTCTAAGTCTTGAAAGCATTCAGACTTTGCTGAGTAAGAGATATAATATTAAGTCTGGTACGAATAGACTCAAATTGATTTTTCTCCAGAGGCTTTGTAAATATGTCTGCTAGTTGATTCTTTGAGTCAATGAACTGGATCATTACTTCTCCATTCTGAACGTGATTTCTAATAAAATGATGTCGAATCTCTATATGCTTTGCTCTTGAATGAAGAATAGGATTCTTGGTAAGATTAATAGCGCTGGTGTTGTCACACTTGATCTCTGTGCAAGAATCTTTGACTCCAAAATCTCTTAGTTGTTGTTTTATCCATAAGATTTGTGAACAGCAACTTCCAAGAGCCACATATTCTACTTCTACTGTTGAAAGGGCAACTGTATTTTGTTTCCTTGAAAACCAAGATACTGTTCTATTACCAAGCAGTTGACAAGTACCGGAAGTACTCTTCCTTTCAACTCTGCAACCTACTAGATCTGCATCTGAATATCCAAGGAGAGTAAAGTCTCATTCTTTGGGATACCATAGACCTATTTTTGAAGATGTTGCAACATATTTGATGATGCGTTTAGCAGCACTTAGATGAGATTTTTTTGGGTTTGATTGAAATCTGGCACACATGCAAATACTAAACAAAATGTTAGGTCTAGAAGCAGTAAGATAAAGAAGTGAACCAATAATACTCCTGTAAAGTTTCTAGTCAACTTTATTTCCTCCTTCATCTTTATCCAGTTTTAAAGAACTAGACATAGGAATTTCAATCTTTTTGCAATTCTCTAAACCGAACTTTTTAACAAGTTCTTTAGCATATTTTTCTTGGTGAATGAAAATTCATTCCTTCAATTGTTTTACTTGTAAACCGAGAAAAAATGATAATTCACCCATCATGCTCATTTCAAATTCATCCTGCATAGTCTTAGAGAAATTCTTGCAAAGACTTTCGTTTGAAGAGCCAAAAATTATATCATCAACATAAATTTGAACAAGCAGAAAATTTGTACCTTCTCTTTTGATAAACAAGGTTGTATCCACTTTACCTTTAGCAAAGCCATTTTTAGTTAGGAAATTACTTAACCTGTCGTACCAAGCTAGAGGTGCTTGCTTTAAACCATACAAAGCCTTTTTCAGTCTGAATACTGAATCTGGCTTCTTTGGATCTTCAAAACCGGGAGGTTGTTCCACATAGACTTCTTCTTGGATAAATCCATTCAGGAATGCGCTTTTAACGTCCATTTGGAATAACCTGAAATTCATATAACAAGCAAAAGCAAGTAATAATCTGATTGCTTCTAACCTTGCTACCGGTGCATAGGTCTCATCATAGTCTATCCCTTCTTCTTGTGTATATCATTTGGCCATGAGTCTTGCTTTATTTCTTATGACTTTTTCTCTTTCGTCCATCTTATTTCTGAAAACCCATTTTGCTCCAATAACAGATTTTCCTTCTGGTTTAGAAATTAATTTCCAAACATCGTTAACACTGAATTGTCTGAGCTCTTCTTGCATAGCTTCAATCTAGCTTTCATCTGATAAAGCTTCTTCTATGCTTTTGGGTTCTATTTCAAAAAAAAGAGCCACAGCGCTAGACTCTTCATGTCTTTTGGATCTTGTACGAATTCCTTCATCAATGTTACCAATGATGAGATCTTTGGGATGACTTGACTTGTGCTTCTAGTTGCTAGTTGATTTGACAGATTGCAGATCTTCGTCTTCATTTGATCCTTCAATAATTGAATCATGATGACCTTCTATAGTCTGAGCTGCTTCAGGAAGGGTAGACTTTATGGAGTTTGGAGCAGGTTCAGAATCTTCGATTTGAGTCTGGATTGTTTGATTTTGCAATGAATCTTGAAATTTGACATTCATTGATTCTTCCACAGTTTGAGAATTCTTGTTGTATACTCCGTATGCTTTACTGGAAGTTGAATATCCAAGGAAGATTCCTTCATCTGACTTTTCTTCAAACTTACCAATTTGATCATTTGCATTTTTCAAGATAAAACATTTGCAGCCAAACACATGAAATTAAGAAACAATTGGCTTCTTTCCTTTGAATAACTCATAGGGAGTTTTCTCCAGAATTGGCCTAGAGACAACTCTGTTAATAATATAACAAGCTGTAGAAACAGCTTCAGCCCAGAAGCAAGAAGAAATATTGCTTTCAATTAAAAGAGTTCTAGCCATTTCTTGCAAGGATCTATTTTTCCTTTTTACAACTCCATTTTGTTCAGGAGTATAAGGAGAAGAGAACATATGCTGAAAACCAGATTCATCACAGAATTTAGCAAAGTCTTGATTTTCAAACTCACCTCCATGGTCTGTCCGAATGCTTGAAATAGCATACCCTTTCTCGTTCTGAATTTTCTTGGCAAATTTTGAAAAGTAGGAGAAGGTTTCAGACTTACTTGTCAAGAAGTAAACCCAAGTAAATCGTGAATAATCATCCACTATTACTAGGCAAAATTTCCTTCCACCAATGCTTTGAGATCTTGTTGGTCCAAATAAATCCAAATGCAGGAGCTGCAAAACACGATTAGTGGAAACTTGATTTATTGGTTTAAAGGAATTTCTCACCTGTTTTCCCAATACACAAGGTGTACATAAGTCAGATTTTTTATACTTGAGATTAGGAAGTCCACGAACAAGCTTCTTTGAAGAGATCTTGGCAATTTGCTTTATGTTGATGTGACCAAGCTTTCGATGCCAAACATTTGCTTCATCTTGGATTGAGATTAGACATTGAAATCTTTTTGGATTGATATCCAAGAGATAGATATTCCCATGTCTTCGTCCAGTAAAAGATTGTGAAAGATCTTTGCTAGTGCTAGAACATATTCCTTCTTGAAAATTAATCTTGAATCCAGTGTCACATAATTGGCTGATACTAAGCAAGTTGTAATTGAGTCATTCCACTAAAGAGACGTTGTTGATGACGAGACTTCTAATTTTTACAGTTCCACTTCCAATAATTTTTCCTTTGATGTTTCTGCCAAAGGAAACCTTTCCACCTGTTACTTGTGTAAGCTTGATAAAATAATTTGAATCTCCAGTCATATGTCTTGAGCAACCACTATCCAAATACCATTTTACCTTTTTCTTGATAGTGACCTGCAATTAAAAAGGAAACTCAAGCTTTCTTTGGTACTCACATTTTCTTGGGTCTAGTAGAGTTAGTACTATAAACAGTTTTTGCCCAATCCTTTTTTATAGGCTTCCAAACCATAGGACAATCTTTCTCAAAGTGTTCTGAGCTACTACACTGAGAACATTTAAGAGCACTTTGACCAACAGATCTTACAAAGACCTTTTGAAAATGATTCTTGTAAAAAGCTTTTGTTGGTCTTTGTTTGATTCTTTCCTTTACTTTTGGAAAATCAATTAAAGGAATGGTTTCGATGGTCATTCCTAATCCTGATTTATTAAAGTAAGGTCTTTGAACTGAAAGAATCTTTTCTAACTTTTCAGAACCCATAGAAAACCTTTTTGAAATACATGAAATGTCATTTTTCAGAAGTGTGTTTTCTTTTGAAAGAGTATCTGTATTTTCTTTTAGAATAATGAAACTTCTGTTCATGTTTTCAAACTTTTCTTTCCACAAAGTTTCCTGTTGCTTTAGAATGATATTTTCCCTTTTCAGTTCGGAAATCTTTTTAAGAGAAACTTTGAGACTAAGACATAGTTCACTAATGCATTTCAAGACTTTAACAGGAATTTTTTAATTACTTACCTCAATTTCACTGTCTAAATCTGAGTCTGTATCAAATTCAGAGTCTGAGTCTGATTCTGATTTTGCCATTAAACAAATATTGGCATAATCATCATCACTCTCTTCGCATTCTGTAACACTCCAAGTTTCTGCTTTCAGTGCCTTTATGAATTTCTCAGCTTTTCCTCTCTTTTTCTTCAACAAAGGACAGTTGGGTCTGATGTGTCCATTTTTCTTGCATTCAAAACAGATCACATCTTTATTTGAATCATCATCCTCATCTGGCTTGTTTTGAAACTTTTGAGAGCTTTGTTTCTTCCAATTGAATCTTCTTCCCTTTTTATTCAGTTTTCTGAATTTCCTTATCATGAGAGCAAGATCTTCATCGTCCATATCATCTTCACAATCTGTATCATCAGAATCTTCGTTAGATTTTAAAGCAATAGACTTCTTACCTTTGTCATATTCTTCTTCATTGATTTGCTCTACTTCATAGGACTGAAGTGTTCCAACCAATTCATCAACAGAAAGTGGTATGATCCTTTGTGCTTACCTTATTGAAGTCTTTATATGATTCCATTCCTTGGAGAGTCCACGCAGCAATTTGTTAACCTTCATGGGTCCTGAAATTGGTTGACCTTGATATTCAAGACCATTCACAATTTCTGTAAAACGACTGAACATGTCAGTAATAGATTATGCTGGCTTCATTTTGAAGGCTTCATATTGACCGAGCAGAATATTGATTCTTGTTTCTTTCACACGATCTGTTCCTTCATAAGTAATATGTAGTCTATCCCAAACTTCTTTAGCTGTTTCACAGGAAGATATTATGTTATATTCAGTAGGAGATAGAGCACAATATAAGGAGTAAATAGCTTTTGTATCAAGAGTCTGTCTCTTGGTTATCTCTTCTTGAGTCATGTCGCTAGCCTCTGTAATCTCTTTCCCTCTATCTGAGATTGTAGTTTTAGGAATGATTCCTTTATCTACCACATCCCATTCCAGAGGATCTTTCGATCTTAGGAATGCCTTCATCTTGTTTTTCCATATGTTGTACTCTTTTCCATCGAAGTATGGCGGTCTTGTGTTGCTTTGTCCTTCAACCAAACCTGGAGCCAACATACTAGCCATGGATCTTTAACTCTGAAGTAAAAACACTTCAAATGAATGAGTACACGAGCTCTGATACCAATTGAAAGTGCTAGTATAGACACCTAGAGGGGGGTGAATAGGTGTAAAAACAAATTCGTCTTTTCTTAAAGTCTTAATTCAAGACAGGGATGTGAAATAGTAAAGACAAACATACAATGCTACGAATTAAGTAAAGAGATAAGGAAAGAGAATTGGAACACAGAAATTATAGTGGTTCGGCTTAGACCAAGCCTACGTCCACTCTCCCACGCTAACAGCCCACCGGCTGGATTTCACTATGAATCAAAAGAGATGTTACAATCTCACGTCCTCGATTCCACGGTGTAGATACTCTACTACACTCCCTCGAGGTCTCACAGAATTTTCTCTTTTGAATACCAATGTATGCTCAACAAATGAAATAGCAAAGAGTACGGAACTTCAGACTTTGGAATTTTTCTATCTCGCACACACTTGAACAACTAGAGCGTCTTTCTTTTATACTCCCTCATGCCCACATAATCGTTGGCACCTTCTGAAAGAGTTCGTCCAATCTACCCGTTGGACCGAATCAATTAAGAAGATCTCGTGTTATCAAAGGAACATGAAGATAGCCTATCAATCCTGTTTGCCCATACAATCAGGATCTAGGTTTTCATAAGTAGAACCTCCCAAATATACTTTCGCCAATCCACCGATCTGTCTTACTCGATTTACTTGTCACATGAATAATAGATCGTTATATGCCTTTTCCAACCGAGAGATAATCTTTGACCAATCAAATCATTAAAGAATAACCTTGTATCTGGATAAGATTGATTCGACGATCTAGAAACTGTCAACAAGGGCAGACTTTGAATCTTGAGTCTGGTGATCTTCAGTTTGGAAGTCTTCAGACTTTAATAGATGAGACTAAAAGTCTTCAAACTTTAGGAAATGTTTTGTCAGCTTCAAAATACTGAAAGAAAGATTTTGCCAACAATACCCACAAGCACTAGAGACTCGTTGATTTAATTTTTTTGCTGACAACTTGTGAATTTAATTCTATGTACCGCAACTGCTATCCCTGTCCACAATGTGAATAGCTTTAATGTGGACTTTTTGTTACCTTTCCATTGAGCTAGCGATCACTAACGCAAATATAACATGGCACAAAATATCTTAAAGAGCAAAATAATTAGCAACACCTAACCACACTTCCTGAGTAGTTAAAGATTTGATCATACCCAAGTAGCTCGTGGTGCAAAGTGTGACTCCTAAAATTCATTTTTCCCCGATTCAATCTCATGTGGTACTTCCTAACTAATAGAAATGTTCCCCCGCGATTTTACTTTTCACTAACGTATAATCAACACATGACTCCGTATTCCTTTTCTAGTGTCAACAAAACTTTGCTTGCTCGCCTTTGGTACATCGCGAGTTCGAAGGGCATCGGGCGAGTATAACCTTGATTGGTGATAAGTGACGTCTTTTCCTCATATTTCAAGGCCAGTCGTATTTAGTTTTACCTGCATCCAAGGACAGTAGTTTGTCGCCGTCCGTTGAATCTACCGGTTGCTTCGTCCGGGGCAAGGTGTAGTTGCCTTTCGGACAAGCTTTATTCAAGTTCGTCAAATCAAGGCAAATTCTGTGCTTTCCACTGCTCTTCTTCAGGAACACGACATTGGCCGACGACTCCAGATAGTTCGGTTTCCAATGAAGCTTTGCCTTCTTCAATCTTACCACTTTGACTTGAATCGCATCTTGCCGATAAGGGGCAAGTTTCTCTTTTCCTGTCCTACAAGGACTTTATCCCGTTCAACGTTCGAATGGGAGCACCTTATCGTGGGCTCGGTTGCTAGCATATTTGTTGGTACCCATGCGAACAAGTCAGCATATTCAGGTACGCATTTGACGACTCGTATTCCACTTCTGGACTATCACGACCCTCCCAAAATGAATTTCGACATGGTTCATGGATCGTTAAGGGCGCGCATGACAATGGTTTTATTTCTCTATTTCTCTGTTTCTCTATTCCCCGGAACAAGTTTGTAACAAAAATCCGTTTGGTAACACAATTTCATTTTTTCTATTTATAGAACAAATTTCTATTCCAAAAATAAATTTGGAGAAGAAATTAGAAGCTAAAATTTTTAGCTTTCCTACTTCTGGAATAGAAATGAGAAATTAAAATTTTCTTCATCATTCACTCTCGTCATAGGCCGTCCCCCACCTACCACCGGTGGGATGCCGGACGCCCATCGTCGGTTGCCGGCCACCCACCACCAACCCCCTGCCATCGGCCGCCCGCCACTGAACGCCGGCCGTCGGCCATCAAGAGTAATACAATGGAGCTATAACAACGATTCAAAGTATACTCACAAGAAAAAGATGAATGAAAATGAAACACCAAGAATTCTAACTTGAATATGCTCAAAAAACGAATCACGTTTAACAATGAACCCTTCCGCGTTTATGATTTGGGTTGCAAACATGTTTAGCGAATGAACATTTTGATCAAATCAATAAGTGGTTAGTAGGCTTATGCATTTAAATTAATCAAAACGATTGGAAGCAAAAGTTCATATATTTACCTTCAAAAAACCAAAGGCAAGGACCGGTCTTGATGCATGGATTCATTGCCTTGCGGACACCGAACTCTCATGTTGATTCTTCAAAGTTCTCACCTTCAGCCTAGGAGTAGCTGGGCATGTTACCATGAGTATTTGAGTTCGTGACCGTGAGGGGCCAAGTTTCACCATGAGTGACTGAGTTTCGACGGAATCCAACAGTATGCAGCCGAGTTTGGATCCGAATTTGCTCATGGCCTATTGCTCTTCCTTCTGCTGGATGTCCTTGTGTGATTGAGTGTGTTCTCTTGTGGCTGAGTAGTACTTCTATCGAGGAGTGAGCATGGTTCAGATGGGCGGTTCCCACCCTATAATCGAGAATCACCCACTAAATACCGATTCCGAAAAATTGGAATCTTGAACCGCCCATTATTTCCATGGATTTGGCCAGTCCGATTTGGATGAGGCTCAAAGTGAGGCTCATCGGTTAGGTGAGGTTCGGCCTGGCCTAGATTTGGTGAGGCCAAGCCTCGTAGTGGCCAAGCGAGCCTCCGGCAAGCTTGTCGGATCTCACCTAGCTGGTCACTAGCCATGGGAGTACCAAACGCATGAGGAAGGAGAAGATCGGCCGGGTGAGGAAGGAGGAAGGAGAAGAGAAAAAGAAAAAGAAAAATGAAAAAGAGAAAAAGAGAAAAAAATATTAAAAATAGTAAAAATTAAAAGAAAAAAAATTTAAGAGCCGTATCAAACACATTTCTATTCCGGAAATAGAAATTTTGGATAATTATCAAATACCTTCACTTGCTCAAAATCTTATGCAGAGAACAAAATAAAATAAAATAAAATAAACATTTCTACGCATAAAAATTTCGTGGGAATAGAATGATTATCAAATACACCCTAAACGATAAATCTTGGCAACCCCAATTTTTAGCCCTAATTAGGGATCCCATTTACTTCTTTATAGTTTGGATAATTTCACTCTTAACGGGCTCATTTTCTTAGTGACAATCCAGAACCATAATCAATTTTGTCAAATTCAAATGGGAGTATTTCAATTTGATAAATTTAGCTTACTTGAACATTGAAAATTCAAGCTAATGTGCTTCAGTTGATGCAATTCAAGTCGACCAATTCTAAAGTAGTGTTCAATTTGATAAATTGGTGTTCAATTTGATCATTGGACCTCAATTTCATTTTGGTGTCTAATTTGTACCATCATGTAAACGTCGATTTGAATTCATTAGGTCACCTCAAATTCAATTGATCTGACCAATTGATATTTTATTATATCAATTGAATTCGATTGCGATCAATTTGGTGATTGGGAGTGGAAATTGCATAAATGCGCTAATGTATTAGAAAATCTAGAATTTGTGTACCCATTAAATCCAAGCGCAATTGATGCTATTCATGAGGTGATTAGGCAATTTAAGTCAATTAAGGTGTTGATAAAATGTTCGATCGATTTAATTTGGGAAAATTTAAATTAGTTATTTTCAATTTAGCCCAATTCTCTTTCAATTTGACAAAACTTCCTTACAATTTGCATGTGGCATCAGGGAATTTCAACCCGAAATATTGATTTTGAGGGAAACGATATTTGTCTTTGAATGGCCATAGGGACAATTACATCATCGGCCACGATATTTTATCTCTTGGACCGAACCCCTTATGAAAATGTTAATTGATTATGAGAATGTTAATTGATTTCTATAAATAAAAATCAAAAATCAAATGCCCTAAAGTGGTGAAGGAATTATGGGCTTATTATCGATATTTTTCTATGGGCTATTTAAATTGGACATAGGACGATTTGATAAAGAAGACTTTGTTCTTGACTATGCACTTTATAGATTTGATGGATTAATGTCACAAAGTCTTTTGGCCATTTTATCATGCAATTAGGTATTTATTTAAATGAGGATTAAGATGTATTATTAAAAATAAACTTGGGCCATTTAAGTTTGGACTTTAGGCCCAAGTGAAATGGGCCTAAAGTGGGCCATAAGCCCGGCCCATGTCAACGCATGGAGGGGGGGAGGAGGAGCCGCATGACCTCCTCCAAGTGTCTTCGGCAAAGGAGACACTTGTCTCCTTCTTGGGGACAAGTGTCCCCCATGCAAAATGAGGATGCATGCAAGTATATAAGCAACCAAAAAGAGAGAGAGAGAGGGAGTGGCTGGTTTTGAGAGAGTGAGAGAGAGAGAGAGAGAGTTGCAAGAAGAGTGAGGAGCCGAGAGAGAGAGGGAGAAGCCGAGCGAGGGAGGAGGTCCGCTCGTTCGTCGCCGTCCGTGTGCCGTCGTTTGTTCGATTTTGGAGGCAAGTTGGGATCTATATTCTGCTATTGCATGTTGTGTCTTTCTTGTGTGTTTGAATGGTGGTGAATCTCGGACGTTTAGGGTGTGAGAAACCGAAGCTTGAGTGTGTTGTTCTTGAAAATGTGTTCTGTTTTTGAGTGTGCCGCCTGACCCAGAATTTTGTAGAGGCTTGTATGTGGGTTTCGAGTCCGATTTTGGATTCGACTTCTTCACAAAAGTTATAGACAACATATTAAAGTATAACATATTAAAATTTGGGACAAAATGGCTGAGTTTTAAGGGGTGAAACCCTTCTCCTACGAAGACACTAGATCTGGAACTGTTTTGTTGACCTCTTGGTGGTTTTGTGGGTTGCATGTCACTTTTTACCGAGAATCTCACTTCAAATTCTTCACGAAAGTTGTAGATAATATTCTGGAGATTAACATACTCAAATTTGAGGTAAAACTAACAAGGGTACCCTAGTGAAACGATTTTCTTTTGAAGACGGCAGATCTGGAAGTATGGTACTGGACTCCCGAGACTTCGTGGACTAAATGGTGACTATCCTTTGAGAATATCACCTATATCCCTTAATGAAAGTTGTAGTGGACCCCTTGAGGCAGAATATATCAAAATTTGAGAAGAAATGATGGAAGATAAGTAGGTGAAACCTTGATTTTTCGGAGACAGCTAAACTGGACTGTTCGGTACTAGGAACAGGAGCTTCAACCGTCTATATTAAATTATCTAGAGGGAATCTGGCCTAGATTTCTTCATGAAAAATCTACCTTAGGGTATTGACTATAATCTGGTAAAATTTCATAATTTTTGGAGGTCATTCGGGTATTTTAATCGAAATATTTCAAGAACTGCGCAATCTGATTTTATCCGAATTTTGCATGCTGTATTGTGTGAGCTATATCTTCTTGTGTGAAGCTCTTTTGGGCATGTGTTCTTCATGAAATTGATACCTTTATGTCTTATCTATTACATGCTCTGATTGTATGATTTTTGAAGATCATATGGATATTCAATTTATACGTTTTCCGAAATTGTGCAAGCTGGAATTTGGTAAATCTTAAAAGTCATGATGTATGGATTATTCTATGTTGTCTGGACCCCATGAATTGTATTGTCATAAGTGGTTGTATCTTGCTGCATGTATGATGATGATTGGACATGCATATAAGAATCAAATGAGGAAAATGATCTTGTTTGCCATCACATCATATGCCATGTTGAAATTGAGCTATAATTGAAAATGAGATGTATGGGAATATGCATTGTGGTGATGAGAAGACCGTCAGAGGTGTGAGCCGACGATTCCCCGAGAGTGTCGGGATGCCCGGGATGTGGGGGTGCCAGATGCCCGGTGGCCAGTGGCGTAATTCAGGAGGGTCCTCGGGAGTTTCGAGATGCCCGGTGGTATACGGTACGTAATTCCAGAGGGGGGGATTCCTGGTGGTATGTCGGTGCGTAATCCCGGAAGCCCTGGAGGTTTGTGCCCGGGGGAATGCCTCGTGATGCTAGTTGGGATGCGAGATGCCCGGAATGTGGGGGGCCGGATGCCCGGTTGTATTTTGAATACATGCTCGGAGGTTCCTCGCGATGCCTAGTTGGATGCGAGCGATAAATTGTGGGATGCAAACATTGGTCCCTGGAAAGAAAAATTGATGAGATCCTTGTGAAAGATAAGAATTGAAAATGAATCATGTGCATGGGTGTATGCATATGGCATGATGCATGATCGGCTTATGAAAATAAATTGATGCTATTTGATATTGAAAATGCGATCATGAAGGCATGAATGGATCTCATGGTGATGTATGCTTGATAGCATGGATGATATGAATCATGGTGGTATATGCACATGTGTGCATGGATGTATGTGCACCTATGGCATGATGGTACATATGATATAATGATGAGTGCATGGATGCATGATGGTGAGTGCATGAATGTATGTGCACCTATGGTACGATGGTACATGTGACATGACGATGGTAAGTGCATGGATGTATGTGCACCTATGGCATGATGGTACATGAGTGACATGATGATGGTATGTGCATGAATGTATGTGCACCTATGGTATGATGGTACATGTGACATGACGATGGTAAGTGCATGGATGTATGTGCACCTATGGCATGATGGTACATATGATATAATGATGAGTGCATGGATGCATGATGGTATGTGCATGGATGTATGTGCACCTATGGCATGATGGTATATGTGACATGATGATGGTGACGATTATATGAGGATGTATGTACATGCGGTATGATGACATGCGCATGGTATTAAGGTAAATTATGCATGGATGCTTGAATGACCTGTATTGTGCTATGATTGTTATGATTGTATTGTATGATGCATTGAGTGGTTTATTGGTCCTTTTGTTTTTGGTGTACTCACCCATTTGTGGACCAACATTTCAGATTAGATAAGATACCTCTGCTGCCACTACTACCAATAGATGGATCAAGTGGTTGGATATGACCGCGGGGAGGAGGAGGATAGTAAAGGAAGGAACTTTTGGACGCCGACACTGATTGATGGACTTTAAGTGTACGACTGTTGGAGGAGATGTCGGTCATCTTTTGAAGTATAGCCGAGTATAGAAGACTACGGCATTTTGATGTACCGATGAATGATGTCCATCTGGTTTAAGTAAATAAAAATGTATGGCTTTTACTTATAAATGTTTAGTTGGTGTGCATCGTTTTCTGAATGTAGGGAAAGGAGTTGTTGGATACGCTTCCGCGATATTTCTGCGCAGGGACTGATCTAAAAGATGTAAACCCCCATGGTTGTATGGACCCGCTGCAATTGAAATGGCATCAGAGTAATATGTTATCAGGTCAAGCGAATGTTAATCGAACTGTGGCGACCCAAACGGATCGAGGGCCGTCGAGGGGTGCCACATTGCATAAAAGTTTGAACTAGAGACTAGTCAAACCGGTTTAGACCAGTGTGAGTAGCTTCCGACAAGTTCCAGTCAAATCCCGGCCAATTTTTGGTAGCTAGCGGCAACCATGAGTTGGCCATCCTCTTTGCCAACTAACCCTTATCCCTGATGCATGAAATTACAAAAATGTCTGGAGTGTGAAATTACGAAAATGCCCTAGAATAATGAAATTACTAAAAAGCCTTGGTTAGTCAACCAATGAAGAGGCAATCTTCACCATTCATTTATTCCTTTAACTTGGCTATCCAAGATGACAAGTCATCTATCCAAGTGATCACAATTAAGCCAATGAGAAGATTGCTTACTTAGGAAGACTCATTTAGAGTCTTTAGATCAAACCAAAGGCTAGGATTTCATCTAGAGGGGAGTATATAAATATTTTGCCTCTAAAATTTGAAGGGGGTTCATTCTTAAACACACACACACATACACATGCACGTATGCACGCACACGCGTGCTCTCTCTCTCTCTCTCTCTCTCTCTCTCTCTCTCTCTCTCTCTCTCTCTCTCTCTCTCGACTAGGCAAGTGGCCAAAGCCTTACTTGCTATCCATCGGCAGGCCATTGCTTTGTTCCAGCAATCCACCACATGAATCTTCGACCTGCCCCCTCATCAGTCGTAACACTCGACACCGACATTTTTTGCTGGAGACCACAATCCAACGCCATTTCTCTTTCGGCCCAATGCTCGTGCTTCACACCAGTGATTCCATCGGGCAGTTATGGATCTTCCTCTGATAGTCGATGATGGTCCATTAGCATTCCGATCCTCGTGATGCCAATCCTCAACGAGTCCTTGAACTTTTTGTGGTCAGACCTGGCTCGGATCTTCATAGGACCTACTCCAATTTCTTAATCTTCTTTGATTGTTCATTTTAAGCTCAATCAAACTTGTTCTCACATCTTGTTTTTGTGCAATTTATTCAAATTTTAGGAGCTATTCTCCATCCCATCATGAGGATCATTGGTGGTGGAGTAGCTCTATTGAGCTTGAGATTGATCATGCTAAAGGTAAGTGTTCCTTAGAACTCTTAAAATATGTCCGATGAAGCAAGATCCGTCCATAACGATTCAAGGATCGTTTATGAGGGTTTGGGGCTAGGACTTGCGTTAGAAATGGCTAGGGATGATGATAGAATGGCTTAAATTGATTATTTGATGTTTGATCGTTTGATTGTTGATGATTCATTGTTTTGAAAAGTTCGTATGCCTTCTAGACCAGAAAGCTTTGATCGAGGATATGAGCTATTATATGACCATATCTAATGAAAGTTTGTCCTTGACATTTGTAAAGCATGTTTTAAGCCTCGATTTGATATATTATAAGCTTCAATCGAACATCATTTACTAGATGACTTGCTTCAAAATATGCGATAAGAATCTGGAAAACTGATAAGCTCTCCTTATTGCTCTATTTTTTATGTACATCGGCAGTTTGTCGAATTTTTTATGCACAATCCTCCTTCAATCTTCCATTTTTGTCTTTAGATTTTGGACTTCCAGCTTGACCTTTACTTGTTCTTTGACTTTGCAAATCTAGAATCGGTCTCTTTATGAAAAGCGTTCATCGCACTTTAATCTAGATTGATAAAACATTTTAGAAAATAAAAAGCTCATTTGCTATTTTTAGTTATCATCACAAAGTTGCAGTGACACTCTAGAAACTAAAATTTTCATTATGACTTCATGCATTCTTTAATTCTTACAAAATCATATGTGGAAGTTATTGGGAAGCACAATTATTAGTGGGAGACTTCTATCACATAGCAGGTAGAAGACGATCTTTCGATGCTATAACATTGAACATTGGGTCATATTGGTGAGAAATGGCTAATAACCCTTATCTTAAGGAAGATGTTGGATGGAAACCCAAGTTGTTTTATGGGTTTCGGATTTTGTGAACATCGTCAACATGGACAGAATCGAGTATCTTTTGAATCCATTGGAGGAAAGCTAAAGGAATTTTGGATTTGATCTACAGTGACATGTTTGGTCCTACACTTCAAGCATCATGTGGAAAATCAAAGTATTATGTTTCTTTTACTCATGATTATCCCATATATGTGTGGATATATTTCTTGTAGAGGAAAAATGATGTGTTTGAAATTCAAAGCTACGGTGGAAAATTAGTTTGATAAGAAAAGATCAAAATTTTAAGATTGACAATAGAAGAGAATTCAGTTCAGAGAAATTTCATCATATCTATGGGACGATGGCATTGCAAGCCAGAAACTATTGCCCCATTCATCTACGTAGGATGGGGTGGCAAAGAGGCTTCATCAGTCTCTAATGGAGAAGACAATGAGTATGCTATAAGTGGTGCAAGCTTATTTACTGAGTTTTAGGCGAAAGCAATGGCTACGAGGTGTTATTCAAGGAACAAGTCCCCTACATTAGCCCTACAGGATTAGACATAATTTGAGGCATTGATTGGAAAGAAGCCAGATATATCCCATGTTAGGGTGTTTGGGTGTGAAGTGTATGTCCACATGCCGAAAGAAGGAACAAGCTTGAGAGCAAATTAGAGAAGTTCATCTTCGATGGGTACAAGGATGGTGTCAAAGGGTATAGGCTGTGGAACCCTGATACTAAAGGTATCATCTATAGTAGGGATGTGATATTTAGAGAATCTACAACAAATCAGATTGTTTCACAAGATTTGAAAAAACATAGATGGTTGAGTTAGATGTCGGTTTGAAGGAAGAGACAGAGGTTATAGAAGCTGGAATAGAAAATTTATATTCTGAAGCTAATGAGCCAATGGGATGGATGACATAGCAAATTTTGAAACTGAATTTGAAATTGAAGCACCACTTGAACCACTCTTAAGAAGATCAAGATGGTTGAGAAGACCACTTGAGAGGTATTCCCTATTTGCTAGTAACGATAATTGTAATCTAACTATTATAGGTCATAATTCAAGTATTGTCGAGAGAGCAAGAAGTGTAGAGGATACCGAACAGTGGGAATTAGCCATGAAAGATGAAATGGACTTAGTAAATAAAAACGGAACATGGAGTCTCGATCGCATGTGGGTGTTCAAGAAAAAGATATTAACATATGGGAAGATGAAATGACACAAAGCTCGTTTAGTTGTGAAGAGATACTCGTTGACAGAGGCGATTATGGTGAGATTTTTTCTCCCATTACTAAATTGAATTCCATAAGACTTGTCTTATATGCAGCGGTTGCATACAATTTAAAGGTAAAGCAACTCGGTGTGAAGACAGTATTCCTCTATGGTGACTTTGAGAAGGATATTTACCTGAAGTAACTTGAAGGGTTTGTGGTCTAAAGAAAAGAAGATTTTGTTTGTTTACTGAATAAGTCTTTATATGGCCTGAAACAATCTCCAAGAATATTGTATCAAAAGTTTAACTCATATGTCTCGAAGCTTGGCTTTGTTCATTGTGATGTTGACTATTGTGTCCACGTGAGCAAGTTATAGAATGATTTTGCTATTTTAACCTTATATGTTGATGATATGCTATTAGTTGGAAATAATTCAAGAATGATTACCAATGTGAAAAGATTGTTGACAAAACAATTTGAGAGAAAAGATTTAGGTCCAACAAACTTCATCTTGGGCATGGAGATAAAGTGGTAGCGTGAGAATGGGAAGTTGTGACCAAATCAGAAAAATTATGTTGAAAGTGTTGAAAAAGTTCAACATGGCTGACTTTAACCTCTAAAGACTTTGATGTCTACAAGTTCCAAGTTATTAGTGTCTTAAGACTAAAGTGGAAGATAAGGAGATGTCAACAGTCTCATATGCTAGTGCAATTAGGAGCTTGACGTATGCCATGGTGTGTACTCATCCAGATATTGTCTAAGCAAAGGGAGTATTGAACAAATATATGTCCAATCTGAGGAAAGAGTATAGGATGGCAGCAAAGTAAGTGCTTCTTTATTTTTGCAGTACATTTAACTTCGTGCCATGCTACGAAGGCATGAAAAGCTCAAAGGGACAGTAAGCAACATAACTGAAGTGTCTCGTAGATGCTGATTTGGGAGGTTACATCAATAGTAGGAGGTCAATCAATGGATATGTTGTTTTCTTATTCAACGGAGCTATGAGTTGGTTAAGCAAGAGACCGAGCATGTTTTCTTTATCTACAACTAAGGTAGAGTACATGGCCCTTAATCATGCTACTAAGGAAGTGATCTAACTACATAGCTTGTGTAAAGAGCTTTGTTTTGCACAAGGAGGAGGTAAAATTGGGTATCATAACTAGAGTGCTATATTCTTGGCAAAAAAAAGTGGAACAAAAAACTGTAGTATTGGAGAAAATTGACACATAGGTGAATAGTGCATTGTTTTTTTATTAAGGGAGGAAGTGCATTGTTTCATCAAGTGGGAGAATGTTCGGGTAGGTTCATGCTCCCCATCAACTGTGTGGGGACGGCACCCTCACGACGCTAAAGCGTCAAACACTGACTATAATGAGAGCATGCATCAGCTATGGTTATGGAGTCTTGCTTCATGCTCAATGTTGACGCTCATAATTGACTCAGTTGGCATGTGCTTGTCATGGGATGAGAGAAATATAATATTTGGAGAGAAATAGGCTATAGTCACGTGTATAAACATGGGTGATATCTAATACATATCGAACCATCACAAGCATCTCTCCCAAGTGGTATATCTTGGGTTACTAATGCATTCCTGTACTCCATATAGATTTTTGGAGGCCTTATCATATCCCTCATCGTGATGGGTCACTTTTCTTTTTTACAGTGTTTGATGATTATACTCGTGCCACCTATGTTTTTCTTTTGCAATTAAAATGTCAAACTTTTCCTATCTATCGAATTTCTTCTCCTTGATTAAAAACCAGCTCGGTAAATGTCCAAAGAATTCGTACATACAATGGACGTGAATTTTTTTACTAATAAATGCATCTCTTTTCTCTCCTCCCATGGAGAAAGCTCTTGCACCTACTCTCCGCAAAAAAATGGGATTATAGAGTGCAAATATTGACATCTCCTAAAAGTGGCCCCTGAGCACTCAAATATCAGGCATCTATTTACAAAGTATTTTAGGGTGATTATGTGGTCACAATAGTCTATTTAATCAATCGTAGACCAATTCGAATTCTAGAAGGACGGACTCCATTTGAAATGCTTTTCGAAAAGATGCCAGATATTAACCACTTAAGAGTTTTTGGCTGCTTGTGCTATGCCTTTAAAATTGGCTCTCGAAATAAGATGGATCCTTGTGCAAGTTAGTGTATCTTTATGGGGTACTCCCATTTGCAAAAGGGTTACAGAGTTATGGATATGTTTATGGGGCGTTCCCTTGTTAGTCGAGACATTATTTTTTTCATGAAGATATATTTTCATTCTAGGAAATGACACCTTCATCTAAATCGCTATGCCAAAATCAAACAACAGTCAATTCTTATTAGAAGAGGATTAATTTCTGAGTTCTTAATATGTTTTCATTTCAGCAAACCCTATATCATATATTTCAGCCGATTCAAATTCTTTGAATCAAGAAATTGAATCACCTACATCATCATCTGACAAAGATGATTTGCTTGCTTCTTCAATGACATGTGCATCTTCAGTGGGATCCCCGCATCCATGCCTTGATGATTCTTGCTCACTAGTTCCGAGAAAAAGGCATATTGAGCAGCCACATTTGTCCTTCGGCATGGACCAAAGAGGACAAATGTCCCACATTGAATTCTCCATGTACATGTAGTCCTATCTCCTCTTATGTTTCATTTAGCCGACTATCACCAGAACATATATGTTGTATTAGTCGCATATTAGAGGAACAAGAATCGTCCTCTTTTGATGAAGCAGTGCGTAACCCACAATGGCAAGGCCATGGAAGCTTAACTACATTCTCTCATTGAGAACCACACTTAGGATATTGTCAATCTACCTTTGCATTGAAAACCAAATCAGTTGCAAATGGGTATGCAAATTTAAGTACAACGCAAATGGCTCTATTGAACGTAACAAGGCTCGCTTGGTTGCCAAATGATTGACTCAAAGGGAAGGTTTCGATTATCATGAGACTTGTGGTGGCTCTTGCGTTGACAACTTACTATTATACATTGGTGAGTCTTTTGGGGCGGCGACTCTACATTGTCATCGTGACAAACTAGTTCACACAGCACGGTAAACTTCCCGCGGCATTGATGGTGCGCTCAATGAAACCACCAATTTCGATGGTTCTTTTAGTGTCAACTATAACCCAATGGTCACCAGCTTAGGTTTCTTCGAGGACGCCAACACCGCCAATGGAGAATTCCTTCCCATGGTTGTGCCTTCAAGTTACAACTCACATTGAAAATCAATAAAAACTTAGGTTTCTCCAGAGACACCCACCTGCGGCATACCACTTGTCCTTGGTCACCCCTTGGGAATAGCTACAGCCGCCACCATCAAGCATCGTGTTACCAGCCACATCGTTCATCATCCATCTAAGCCACCTTTGTCGATTCAATTTGGAAACGTAATATTCAAATTTAGGTAATAATCTTCATATGATTTTGGTGAATATTTTATGGCCTAATTTGACTATTCAATAACTAATGTACATATTTGAGTGATAGACAATATCCACTAGGATTTGTTTTCTAATCCGCAACCGCGCAACGATTTTTTATTCTATCTATAAGGCTTTAGATGGAATAATTAAATGCGCGGTAATCTTTAAAATTGAAATTTTGATCTTTAAGATTTAAGATCAATTTTTTGATTTTATTAGCGGAATAATCAAGTTAATTAGATATTATTCTCTAATTTGAGTTATGAATGATATCTTTGGCAATTCGTTGATATTTTGTAATTTGCGTGATTGTTTTGGTTGTCCTTAGTTGAAAATTAAAAAAGAAAAAAAGATTGCTCGTAGATTAATTAGCTCTATTCGATAACATTGCATGTCTAAGTAGATTCTATAATATTCATGATAAGATTCTAATTGAAATCAGGAATTGACACAATTTAATACTTAAATTGAATTAGATATTATCTTTATTCCAAATAGTTAATTTCCCTCATTTTTAGTTACGAATTTTAATAAAAAAAATATATCACATGCATGTCATGTAGAGTAGTCACATATAAATCATTGCCCGTCAATAGAGTTAGGTCATTAAATTTAAATTGTGTGTATAGTTTGTGTTAGGATTTTTTTTTTTTAAAGTCTCGTGTATGTTATATAAACTATTTTTGTACGTCATTGCATGCATTGCACGTAGTTTACCTTTCATTTAAATAAGTGAATATCATGTGCATGTCAGGTATAATAGTTACGTATTAATCATTGTTCGTCATTAGAATTAGGTCATTAAATTAAAATCAAGTGTCATATAGTTTGCATGTTAATTGAAAGTCACATGTCATGTTAATTTAAACTATTTTTGTACATTGTGTAGCTTAGCCTTCATTTAAAAAGCGAAAATCCTTAAAAAAAAAAAAAAACGTTGAGTGAATTGCGTGATAATTAGAAGTCATATTTAAGTTGAACATGTGTTTGTAATTAGTATTTGTTGCAAATGCTTGCGTTGGATCAAGGTAAGTATTTACTCCCTACATTTGCAATTTATTGGATGCCATGCTTTATTTAGTGTTTAATAATAGTTGCGCACCCGCATGATTATTCACATGTTAAATGATAGAGTTAAAATCAACTCAGACTGCTGCAAAATATTTTTAAAAATATATGAGAAAACGTATCAAAAGAGCATTAGAGTAATCAAGCGTAATTAAGTCCCTAAATTTATTCAATCTTTAGTTTGTAGTAGTAAGGTATTTCTCACAATACTTTACTTTGGTATCAAATCGACCCATCATAAATTGATTAGTGGCGACTTCTATATAAAAAATCATTTGCATGTTAATAACTTGAACTCTAAGTCGCGAATTGATAAGGGTTTGGGAGAGCTTGAGTTAAGTGATCGATTTTTCAGAATTTTTGCACTTAAGTGAGCAAGAAGAAACTAGTAACACTCCAGTGAGCTCTTGCTGTACTTATCCCCCAACACAAAGTTAGCTCTTTTCCTCTCCCGGATTTCAACTTAAAAATTAAGAAAATTCTATGGTGATGGGCTCAAGTAACAACGCGCACAAGTGTTTGTATCTCCAAATCACGTAAGGGTATTAAACTTGATTAGGGGCCCAGCATATGGGCTTAGACAAAGAAAGCTCATCACGGCTTAACTGGGCAACGCAAATCTCTCATGACATTCACGGTGTTGAGTGGGTCAAAGACATTTGTTCATATCCAACTTTCGCTAAAAACTTTTAGAATCTCAAGGGTTTTCTACTGAGTAGTTGGCGCCGGCTTAGCAAGAGCAGAAGTCCCGATGATTCTTGGTGAAAAATGGAGATCAAAAAGAACCAAGAAGCATACTTTTTATTAACCAGAAACTCCAACTTTGGATGGAAACTTTGGAGCGTAAGGTTTTCATGTTAAGTAGGGGTGAAAGACGTGATATTTTTGGTGCGAGTTTAGCAAAGAGTTTCAGACGCCTCGATGAAAATTGAAGGTTAGTGAACACCCAGAAGTCAACGCCTTGGACTTATTTATTTGGGAAAGGGTGAGGAAATTGATGATGTCTGGTTTTTTGGGAGATTGTCGAGCACCACTTCATCTTAAGGGAACTTAAATATCAATGCGAAGGTGGACAAAATGTGTGTAGGAGCCCGTGTTCAAGGATCGGAAATCGAAAGACTAACATAAAACCCTCGAATTAAACATTCCAAACACAACCCAATTGCTTCCAAGTTTTGAAAAGATCAAACAATGCGATAATATATGGGTCGGGAGTAAAAGCTATAGACTAATAACCGGACCTCTCGCGGCCTTTCTAAATGTACCCACTGTTATCTTGTCATATTATATCGGCAGGGTCCTCCGGACATTCGCATATGTTGGTGCCATAATACTGCTCTATGTCTCTAAGAATCTGGATCTCTCTGTCTTTGACAAAATTTACCACAACACCCTGCAAAAGCAGACACGGATTGGCATTTGTAAATTGCAATGTCGATGAGATTTGTCGTTATACCCACGGCAAGAACAAAAAACTGAAAATAGGATTGCCATTGCCTCCACTTCAAGGTTCATAATAGTTACCTTCCGCCCAAAACGGCCTACTTGACCGGCCTGATGGACGTACAGCTCTCTGCTGTTGGGAAGATCATAGTTGACAACGAGACAAACCTACAGAGTGTATTGAGAATGATTCAGTCGTCCACTTGCACAACTAAATGGTCGTGGTGCAACAGGATAATAAGAAATTTGGCCTTCTGTAAAAGCAAGCATCCAACGTACGAATGAGTTGATGCACACGGCAGACAAAAACGGTAGAATGTCATCATCTGCATTATTGCGAAGTTAATTTTCAGGACTAACCTGCTCAACATCAATCCCTTGAGCCCACACATCGGTGGTGATCATCAACCGAGTCGCCCCAGATCGAAATCCAGCCATTACTGCATCTCTCTCCTTTTGAGGCATTTCCCCGTGCATGAAAGACACAGTGAAGTTAGAATCACGCATCTTTTCAGCAAGCCACTCCACCTGCTCGACAAATATAAGGAAGACATGAAGAGCCACAGCACAAAATATAGATCAAAGAGAAATAGAGCAGTAGAGGTCTTCACAATCTCTAAGTCATCGAGATGTTTATGTTCCACCTCAAGTGTGGAACCCAACGTGGTTGGGATCGTACCTTCCGCTTAGTGTTGCAGAATACAACTCCTTGGCTTATGGGGCAGTTGTCGTATAGATCGCACAGAGTGTCAAATTTCCAGTCTTCTCTTTCCACTGGCACCATGTACTGGTCGACGTGCTGCAACCATACGAAGAAAAGGAAGGATGCCGTCAGAAGAATCTCATGATCCCTAGCCGCCATCAAATGCAACTAACCCAATGTAGCTCACCTCCAGCGTCAACTCATCACGCTTCACAACAATCCTTACGGGATCGGTCATGAATCTTCCTGTCATCTCTAATATCTCAGTGGGGAGGGTCGCTGAAACTAAGACAACCTGCAGAGAATGCCACTCATGCATTAGCCATTTGCGTACATGAACGTGTAAGAAAGACTCCCTAAAAACTGATTTAATTTAGAACGAAGCAAATCATAGCAATGTGCTGAAAATTACAAAGTGCGCTTTATGGGGAGAGAAGCATGTCTCGTCGTGGCAAAAAATCCGCTACTCATCAGACAAGACGAGGAAAAAAGCGTCCTATTCATAGTAGAAGTGTGAAGCCAAAAGACGACCGTTTTATTCACCTCGAACATGCTCCAATGTCCAAATCATGTAGAAATTAAGGAGCAGAAAGGAGGAAAGAAAATTCCAGATCTCCCGTAAAATTTTGAATCCCATAAAACTTAGACACTTCATCTCGCAGCATGTTGACTAAAGCAGAAAGACCTTTTGAAAATTCTAAGAATCAGCTGAGGTGGAGAAGGGATGACTATCTAGATTGATGATGATCGAAAAGTGAAGAGCATTCCATTGCCAATCATGAAAGAGAAAGCTGAAATTGGATCCCACCCTTTCTTAGATTGGACTTAAAAGAAGTAATGGCATTCAGTTGTTTTTAGGATAACGCAATTCGAATTAGGCCAAGGGGTGAGAATACTAGGGACCATTACTGGGGTTATTGCGTAAAAGAAGTCATCTTTACTACCACTACATTGATTCAACATGAAGGACAGGCAACCTAAATCTCCGGAGGAAGGAATCTGTAAACATCATAGATTTGATCCTTAAATCCTCGGCTCAGCAACTCATCAGCTTGGTCCTGGCAAAAATATAGGTAAGTGAATAGAGAGAACTTGTTTTGCAGCAAGCAGAAGGAAACCTAACAGGATCTGGAGTCGAAGGAGGTGATGCAGTGCACTCACAAGGACTAGGAGTTTGATGGCTCTAGTGCGAAGAGTTCTCCTCTTTATCATGTCAAGCACCCTGCCCGGAGTTCCAGACACAACATGAACTCCGTGCTGCAATTTCCGGATATCTTCACCCATGCTCTTGCCTCCAACGCATGCATGGGCTAGCACGTTCCTGTAATAACCAATAGCCAGCACAACTATCTCGGTATGACTCGCCAAATCCCTCGTAGGTGACAAAATCAGCACTTGCACACTGAACAGAACATGAAGGAAGCAAATTAGCTAAGACAAAATCGATGGCTACAAGGCAGCAACCAAATTCAAATTGCAACTTTCAGAGAGCCAAATAAACAAGGGTAGCTTGAAAAATCAACAAAACACAAGCAACAGACTCACGGATACTTAATAATAGGAGCTTGTTGACGAGTGCATCCAGGATATTTGCTACACAAATAAGCAAACCCACATTGCAGTTTCAATTAAACTAATGCTCCTGTTATATAGAATCAATAATGTAAGAATAAAACTATTCGTTTTCCTTGATAATGAAGAAAACCTTTCATGCCTTGCAAGTGCCTAAAATACTCAGTTAAGAGGACCCACTTAAACATTTTGAGTTATATATATATATGTACGTACGTACGTACGTGCGTCACCTGAATAAGTGCATAAACTCAGGCTACGCTTAATTCCATAGAAAGCTTCTCAAAACAAAGTTCAAGAACAAATTCCTTAGACTAAGGCTTGAATTTCTTTCAGGGCCATTCGAGCGGTGATGGTAAAACTAAAAGCCAGCATCCCTCTGTCTCAACATCAGAACATCTCAAATTCTTTAGTTTTTTTTTTTTTTTTTTTTTTTTTTTTTTTTTGGTAAGGTCTCAAATTCTTTAGTTAACGAGGTCGAAAACCAAAAATTCTTCCTATCAGAGTGATTGAATTTCGTTACGCTAGAAATTCTCTCTCTCGAGAGAGAGAAGGTTTGCCAATTTTATTTTAATTTTGTATTATTATTAATCTATGGTGTCATAGTTTGAGCTCTATAATGTTAATGACTCATCTTACCCTCCAAAGCAAAACGCGTAACATGCCTCAACCTAATTCCACTAGAAAACCGATAGTTACAGAAGGGTCTTCGCTCAAGAAGAGGATCGCGTACTCTCTTCTGGAGGTGTCCACGATTTGGCAAGACGCGAGGGCAAACGTGGAGGTCTTGCCAGTGCCGGATTGCACCTGAGCGATCACGTCTCGGCCCCGAAAAATTGGCACCACGGCTCTCTGTTGAATCGCCGAGGACTTGTCAAACCCGTGGCTGTAGATCCCACGGAGGACATCGTCGCTCAGGCCCATGCTGTCGAAGGTCGACACGGCCTCCACGCCTGGCGCCATCTCGAATGCCGCCGCGGACACAATCGGGTCACCGGAACTGGCCTTGCCATCAAGGACGTCGCCATTACTGAATCCAAAGAGATGAGGAAAGGGCAAGAGAGCAGTCTCGTCTCTCTCTGGAATTGATGAGTGAGCGGGAGTGTGGAAGCGCTTGTCTCAAACAGGGCCAAATGGACTTTTTGTCAAATTAGGACATCAAGGATTATGCCAATCTCAAATCAGGATCTGTCTAAAGTATCCTGATTTTATCAAACAACATCATGAAAATGAACATTGTCTCAAATAAAGCTTGAAGTGATGATATCAAGTTATTTAAGAGAAATTACTTTGATCTTGGACATTTGCATTTAAAAATCGCATACGATTTTGCACCTTGATTTTGGAATTTCTAAATTTTGAAAATATCTTTGACTGAGAAAAGTTATAATAAAAAAAATCAAGTCACTTCAAAACAGTTAAACTATGAGTATTGCAATTTTTTCCAAAATGACTTTACTCAAAAAATAAACTAGACACTTTTTACCATATTAGAAAAATTTTAATTTCATTCCTTTGTGTTATGTGTGATCGGTATCTCTTAAAATTATATTTTTTCTTTATTAGTACCACAAAGAGCCCCAATCTAATTTTTGACTATCAAATTAATTTTTTTAGCATCAAAAACTCTTATTCAATGCATCTATGACAAATTTACCATCCGTTAATATTTACTAAATTGTATCAATACTGTAAAAAGTACAAATATTGTACATATGACAAACGAACGGTAAAACCCTAAATCGCTAACTCATTAACTGCCATGTCTTGTCTAATTTGGTAATTTGACTGTAGAATTTAAAAGAAATTAGTGGAGGGTAAAATTGTTGCATGTGTATTAATTTTGAGGGTTTCTATGGTAAAAATAATAATAATAATTTAGTTTAAATTTGTCACATGCGTATGGGTTTGAGATTTTTCATGACATTAATCCTATTTTTTTTCTGTTAAGACCTTGAAAATCAAATTATGCAAAATGACAGCATGGGAAATTACATGTTTTTGACCTTGGAGATCTCATCGCTGGGCCTTTCACTTATAATCCTAATTTCCAACGAAAATTTTGATAATTTCATCAAATTTCAATTCAAAATATGCCCAAAATTGTTGAGTTAGCATTAATAATTGACGTGCCCCATGTATGAACTGCTAAAGCGAATTTCACTACTGATCTTGTACTTTAAATGTTTCCCTTGGATTCTAAATGCGTGTTAATGATCTAGCTAATTAGATTGATATGTTTTGTTGATTTTATTGCGATTATTTAAGCATCAGTTGGAATGGTTGTAAGAAAAAACCTTTTCTTAGGTCAATTTAACCACTTGAAAATGTACTATAAAAAAATCAAAAGTTATTTCTTTCATTATTTAAATTTCATTAATATTGTCTCGCAAAATGAAATGAGTATGAAAATATGTAGAAATGAGCGTATTGGGGGTCTTAAAACTTATTGCGAAAGTGCAATCGAGTCATAAAACTTTCAAGAAGTGTAATTAAGTTGTAAGACTTACCGCGAAAGTGCGGTCGAAATATAAAAATTTCAAAAAGTGCAATCGAGTTATAAAGCTTGTCAAATTGATCGAGTCGAGTCCTTTCGTTAGCTGTACTTTTTGAAAATTTTATGACTCAATTGCATTTTCATGACAAATTCTAAAATTTGATTATACTTTTTGAAAGTTTTAAGATTTGATTATACATTCGTAACAAGTTTTAAACTTGATTGCACTTTTTGAAAGTTTTAAAATGTAATTGCACTTTCTTGATAAGTTTAAAAAATTTGAATATACTTATCCCAGATATGTATTAATATAATCACAACGGGAATTATTTAATTCTTACTATTCTCTGTCGAAAGTTTTGTCTGAGTATTTTCCTTCTATTTAGCTTCACATTTTTGTTTGAATGTCAATCTTATGTTTCCTATATTCTCAGTTTATTATTGATATGTTTTTGTCATTTTATTACAATTATCTAAGCATCACTCGGAATGGTTGTACGAAAAACAAACATTTTCTTAAGTCAATTTAACCACTTCAAAATGTACTATAAAAACTCAGAAGTTATTTCTTTCATTATTTAAATATCGTTAATTTTGTCTCGCAATATGAAATGAGTATGAAAATATGTAGAAATAAGTGTATTGGGGTGGGGTCCTAAAACTCATCGCGAAAATACAATCGAGTCATAAAAAGAAATGCAATTCAGTCTTAAAACTAACCGTGAAAGTGCAATCGAATCCTAAAACTTTCGAAAAGTGCAATCAAGTTATGAAGCTTGTCAAATTGGTCAAATCAAATTCTTTCGTTAGCTGTACTTTTTGAAAATTTTATGACTAGATTGTATTTTTGTGACAAATTTTTAAACTTGAATACACTTTTTGAAAATTTTACAACTTGATTATACATTAATGACAAGTTTTAAGACTTGATTGCACTTTTTGAAAGTTTTAAAATGTAATTGCACTTTCTTGACAAGTTTAAAAATTTTCAACATACTTATCCGAAAAAAAACAATTAAAGCTTGATTGTTGAACTCGACGACCGTAATGGGTTGAAAAGTTCAAGAATATCTTTAAGATTCCCATCACTCTCTATTATCATTTTTCATGTACTGTTATGGTAGTTAAAGGATTTCTTCAAAAGTTCTTGATTTTTTTTTCCTGGCCAGTGTGTTATGTGGATTTAGCATTTCATTGTTTTTCTGTTGGACAGTGAGGGATAGAGCATGCATAATTGAAAATATATCCTTAAGGCTTTAATTTTTTTGAAATTAAAAAGCTACTAAAGGTATCTTTGTTCTTGGTTTTGGGCTTAGATCTCTTAATTTATCTTGTTATCTCCACAAAAGCTCTATTCAATTACCTTTGTTGGATTAGTGCAATTCATTATATAGCTATGTGTTATCCCTAGGATATTTCTTTGATAAAACATAATTGTGGATCCATTAAAACTTACCTATGACATCCCAAATTTCTGATTCTGCTTTCAATTAAAAGAGATGGATTTTTCATCGACGCGCTTATAGTTCAATTCTCCAAGCTGATCACTCATGAGATAACTAGTCTATCAGGTGAAACCATTAATGAAATTAAATGCAATAAGCTCAAGAATCTGACCATGAATCAGCTGCTCGACCGTATTAATCTACAAGGATCATTACAACACTGTCAGAATCGAACAGAGATCCATAATAGGTCGATTCGACTGAGATATGTGATTAGAGTGTGGGTGATTCCACCTGATTTTAATATCCTTGTCGACCGGCACTAAACCGATTCTTCTGTCGTTTTGGGTACCCTGTGTTTGTAATTGAAACCTCAAGATTTTCACGACAACCGAGAGTCGCCAATGTGTCGAAGATTATGTCGTGGCATGAAAATAATCAACCACGGGTCAATTGCACTGAAAATTCCTAAAAGCTACCCGGTAGATTAGGACGAGCTCAAATCACGCTAGATTGAAATTAACCGTGATTTTAAACCTGAATTCATAAATTGAAAGCTCTGTCATGTCACAGTTCATTTTAGGAACATCGACTCATCTTCGGAAGATTTTTCATGCAAACCGAGTTTTTCGGCAAAATAATCAAAGTATGGTTAATTTGGTTCGGGAAATTAGTAGGCCCACTTTTGGTCGTGCTTTTGAGACTTAAGAAGGTTCTATAAAAAAAGAGAAGCTGTGAATTAAAGTGTGGTGACATTGGATTAATTTTATGGACTTCAATTTGGTTCAATTAGAAGAGAATTGAATGAAATTGATATACAAGATTTCATGCCACGGCGGAAAAAGAAATTGCAACCATTGGAATAAGGTTGTGGGAGATTGGAGATAGTGGAGTGTGACATCATCAAGTGACGTCATGGTGGGGCTTGAGTGTCTAGGATTTTCACAAGCGGAGGGTGGATATTGTCTCTCAAAAGGTGGGACATCACTTCACCAATCAACTCCATCTTCAAGCTTGGCTTCTTGGAATTTGGAAAGAGGAGAGAGAGCGAGGATCCGACCGGACCAGCCTGCTCGACGCCGCCCCCTTTGCCTGCTCGATCGCCCGCTCGTCGCCGTCGCTGGAGCCATCGCCGTCGCAATCGTCGTCCATTTGCACGCGAAGGCCTGCGTGCACCTCGTCAGCCAGCTCGCGAGCTGCTCCGCCTCTCCTCCTCCGTAGCAGCGCCCCTAGCCGTCGTCCTCCGTCGTCTACTCATCCAAGCCACCGTTCAGCCTTGTCAGCTACCATCAAACCAGCTCGCCACCGTTCGGTCCCTGGAGTAGCTGAGGTCGCCGTTGCTCGTCGTAACGCGCTCGTTCGCGCGAGTCGTCCCAGCCGCAAGCTCCTGCTGTTCCGCCTCTGTCCCGCCATCCAGGAGCCTTGTCCGTCGCTGCCTTGGCCATGCCACCGCTGTGAGCCGCCGCCTCAACCCGCCTAACCTCCGCCTGCTCACTACTACTCCTCCTTCGCCGTTTAGCCTCAACCGCCGCTAGTTCCAGCTGGTTTTGTCCAAGATTAGCAGCTTCCGACCAGCAAGCCTGTGAGGCTTCGACGAGCATTATCGGGCTCTTCCCGGCCTCTGTTGGTGTTGCCGCTTCGAGGATTATCAACCGCCTTGGCGTTGGGGTCGCCGTGAACTCACCGACGTGCAAAACCGGTGAGTTTACCTTCTAATCCTTGCTTAGTGAGTTAATTATGCTTAAGAAGTGCTTAGATTAGTCTAAGTTTGTTTAGGTGGTTAGATTAGATTATTTAAATGTTAATTAGATTAGTTGTATGATTAGTTTAATGGTTGATTAATTATGGCTAATTGTATGTTTAAATTAGTGTAATCTAGTTTAACCCTAATTAATTGTTTTTTATTATTTATTTATTGCGAATTTTATAATTATTATTTTATTAAATTATATTAATATAATATATTATTTAATTATTTAATTTTCGGAATTAAATTTAATTATTTAATAAATTCGAAAATTTTGCCGGGATGGCGAGTTTTTAGAATTTCGCACCGATCGCAACAAATGCGGTCGGTTTGTGCTAATTGTATGTGTAATTGTAGAATTGAGTGAAAATGATGATTATGAGTAATAATTCCAAAAGTGTGGAATTGAGTGATATTGATGAAGTTTTGGTATTTAATTTGAAAATACCCAGTGTCAGCTTTTGGCACCGTAATTGATTTGTATGTCAATTTGTATCGTAGATCTGAATGAATTGTTTATCCAATTCTCTAGTTTATATATTATATTATATCAGCTACAACTTTTGCGAGCTATTATATTATCTATGCGCTACAGCTTTTGAGAGCTATTATATCAGCTACAACTTTTGAGAGCTATTATATCAGCTACAGTTTTTGCGAGCTATTATATTATCTATCAGCTACAGCTTTTGGTGAGCTACCGTCTATATATTACGGCTTGGAAAGCATGTCATATTGACGAATGGATTGATAAATGGTATCGATAGATAGATAATATGATTGAATTGAATCGTTGGATCAATTGTTCGATTTGAGAATTGAATTGTACTAACTTGCAGGAAGGGACTAAGGCGAGATAAGTCCTCTGTCTGTTTTGTGTGGCTAGAGCGCCCTGGGGCATATTGTCTTTCTAATCGAGTCTTAAAGGGTATGACTCGCTGAGACATTATCTCACCCCATTGTGGGATAATATTTTCAGGTCCCTAGATGGCGGTTCCTCCGGAACGGTTTGGTCGGCCAAAGAGTGTCAATAAGCATGTCATTGATGTCCTTACTCCCGGGGGACAAGGAGCCTGGATCTATGAACTTGTGAGGACCATTGTTTGGGTCAATACGGGTTTACCTCAGAGAGTACCCCATCGATTCAGGGCATGGTACCATAGCAGGTATAATGGACTCGGGGAGGGTCCTCTTCAGGATGTTGAGGTCCCAGCGTTGGTGTCCAAGGTTGCTTTTGGCGAGGGTACTGCCGACTCTCCTGATGGTGCAGCGGTGAACCCAAGTCCAAGTCTTCAAGGAACTCCGGGGTCTTCAGTTGAGGGTCTGATCGTTTAGTGGACTGTGGCCCTTCTATTTTTGCAGACCCTTGTAAATAGACTAGTAATGTAAGTGATCTAGTAAGTTATGTATAAAGTGGGTGGTTTGGTTTTGAAAATGTGATCCTGCTTTTCTATCCCAATTAAGTTTTGTCTGGGGATTATTTATCCGCTTCCGTATGTGTAAATAAATGAATGGATCGGCGATGCGTCCTGGGAAGTCACATTTGTATCGACCAAAGTGGGATGTTCGCGTGCTCGAGGTTCGGGGCGTGACATTACCTACGTGGATCTTACTTGGACATTGATATTTACATGTATTAATCAGGTAGAGTTTTTCCTCTGATTAGCATAAGGAGATGGCAGATACCGAAGACATTCAGCCTCTTGGTGTTGATAATGGATTTGGCATGGTTAAGGTGAGAATATTGACGCACCAGTCCATTGCTATGGGCTTTCCTGAGTGCATGGTGGTATTTGTGCTCACCTAATAACCTGAATTTGACAAGTTGGTTTTGCTGGAGACGATGCTCCAAGGGTTGTCTTCCCCAGTATGGTTTGTCAATCGAGGCACCCCGCTGACATGGTTAGTATGGGCCACAGGGTTGCTTATGTTGGAGATGAGGCCCAATCTAAAAGGGGCATGCTTACTTTGAAGTACCCTATGGAGAGTGGAATTGCCAGCAATTGGGATGATATGGAAAAGATCTGGCATCACACTTTCTACATCGAGCTACGCGGGGCTCCCGAAGAACGTCCGATGCTCCTTATTTAAGCAACCCTCAACCCAAAAAGCAAATGGGGAGAAGATGCCACTGATCATATTTGAAACGTTTGTCCCTAATAGTGTTGTCAAAGTTAACATGAAGACATAGTGAGAGAGTTGATTTAATAAATGCAAGGTGTATAAATGGGGATGAACTTTCACATGGAAACTTAGTAAGAGAGTTGATTTAATAAATGCAAGGTGTATAGATGGGGATGAACTTTCACGCGGAAACTTATTAAGAGTGTTGATTTAATAAATGCAAGATGTATATATAGGGATGGGTTCTTCAACGCGGGTTTTTTTTATTTGATTTGATTTTTTCTAACCACATCCCGACCTTAATAGCATACTTGACGTGTAACCTAAAGATTTATCCTTTTGAAGGTCCAAAGCGAACATGACATGAACCATAGTCGGCAAAAATCAAACAAGAAGGTTGCATCTCAGAAAAAGGCAAATGAATATAACCTCTCAACTTCCCAAGTTGACCAAATTTCAGCTTTAACATGGGATTGGGACATTCGGAAGGTCCAAAGCGAACATGACATGAACCATAGTCGAGAAATATTCTACATGAGGGTTGTAGCTCGAAAAAGACAAATGAATATAATTTCTTGAGGGTTTTCTCAGCTAATTCTCTGTTCCTCTCTCCAGAACATTGCTCCTCAATCACATGAATCCATTCCACCAAAGAAAAATGAAAATCACATGAATCCACTCTCAGAAACCCCAATCCAGCATACAAAAGACCAAAAAAATGCGACTTCTGAGTTGGTCGGTTTCTCTCTTAATTTTCAACATCTACTCCGGAATAAGAAGGCCCGCTCTAAAATTACAGCAGTCAGAAAATGGGCTCCACATTCTTCGAACATGGGACGCGCTTCTTCCCCATTAAACGTCTCCCACCGGACTTATGTCCATCTAATTGTAGTGCTCATCACAGCTCTCTCTAAATAAGGTCCATTCACGAAATTTCGAGTGGAATAATGTTTTCTTTTTCTAGTGGGCTATAATATGTAGTCGGTCAACTATGCAACAAATATTACGTAATATTTCTAGCGGAATAATGTTTTATTTTTTTTATTGGTTTTGAAGCTTCCCGTAATCATTTAAGTGACCACAAGTATAAATTGTTGAAATAAAATAAAATTGATTATCGAATGACGATTGCTGGATGAGAAACCTGCAAGCATTGAAGGAGCCATAAAAACTTTATGGTATGCTACATGGATTTGAAGAATGGAAGTTATTGAAGACTTCTGTTACTTTATTGTGCGTTTTGATTGTGTTTATGTAATGAGGCTGTTTTGTTTTAGTCATTAAATTTGTGGGTTGTTATGTAATCCTTGGCGTTTGTAAACATCAATTCCTATATAAAGGGATGAAGTCGTGAGTTGTAAATCAAGCCACAAGCCATAGTCCACGAAGACACAAATAAGAGAAAGCATTCTCAATACAAATTTCTCCCTCAAATTTCTAGTGTTCTTATTCCAAGTTTCCAAAGTTTATTGTCATTCTTTTGGTTCCAACATAAATAAGGTCCATTCTTGAAGTCTGAGGGGAAAGTTCCTGTTAACCATCTCAAACTGATTCTTGCTTCTGCCTTCTTATCTTGAACCAGGAAAACACTAAGAGAGACTGAGAGAGGGAGAGAAAATGTCAAGGACTGTGCAAGTTGCTTTCCGGGAGATTGACGAAGTGGAGAGGAGGATAGGGCGACTCAGATCGGAGCTCAACACTAACGAGAATGCCTTTTTGCATGATAGGCGAGTCGAGAATATCAATCACCCGAAAGCCCACATGGCAGCGAATCGAGCCAGAGTGCCGGATATTCGAGAAGACATCACCCGGGTAGCCCACATGGCAGCGACGCAAGCCAGAATGCGAAAAATTCGACAAGAGATCAACCGGGCTGAATATGAGCGTGATGCACTCACCGTAGAAGCCATTCACTAAATGGCGTAACGATCTTCACCTCTAAAATCGAGTATACGTTTGCTTTTATGGGCATCCGAACGTTAAGAGAAGCATAGTGGGGTCTGGGGTTTTATTGGATAAGGTTGTAAGAATGGTATACTTATGTAGTTGGAAGAATAATTGTTTCTTGGATATGGTTCTTGAACTTCAAGATTGATAATAGTGTTTTCTTGTTTCCTGGTCGTTTGAAGAATAAGAAATAAAGATATATAGAAGTGTTTCGTGGATCCCGCATTGAATATGTTTGGAGAATCTTTGTTTACAATGCTCACAGCTTTTAAACTTGTAGGTTTAAAGTGTACGGGGCTGTCATACGATTGAAAATATCTTTCATCCATTTCTTTTTATATATGATTCTATATAATTCTTAAGTGTCAAATCATTTTCATATTTGCCAGTCATTTAGTCGCAATGAGTATGATGCCGGTGAATAGGTAGGAGTAAACGAGAAAGAGAAATGGGCATGCACAAGCGGGAAAAAAAAATACTAAAGAGAAAAGCTAGGAGAGTAAAATTTGTGAAGAAGTCCCTTAATTCTTAGATTCATCCAACATCTACTTTTATAAATTTGTGCACTTGAGATCTTTGATGATACACACCTATGGGAGATTACATATCCTTCAATCTTCCACAAAGAAAAGCATAATAATACCTGAGTATGTCATAGAAAAGAAATGTATACAAACGAACTTCAAGTATATGCAATTATATAATTATGTATTCTCAATTGTCTCAAAAGTCCAAATACAGTTTCGCGTGAAAAATTATCTTCGCTGGTGTAGTGGGAAAAAAATGTTGTATGATCTAATAATTAATTCATCCAACATGGAACTCACATAATTAATTGTCAAGACAGCATTGGTCCACAAGCTCCGAAATCTTTTGCTAGAGATCATTTAGGTGATCGCCCCCTTCTTTACTCTTGACCGCCAAATCGTCCACATAACATTCGAAGATATAGTGGAGAAAGTCCCCAGGGAGGAAAGACATGAACGTTGCGCCCACTTTCTTTGAACCTGTAACATCCCGGGCCCCACTGTGTAATATTGTTCGCTTTGGGTCACCCGCCCTGGCGCGGACGAATCGCCATCCCAGCCACGGTCTTTTCCCTCACGGCTTTAAAATGCGTTACACAGATTAGAGGGACTCAAGCCTTATAAGCTTACCAAGACCTTCCTCCCTAGGCGATGTCGGACAAGAGAAGAGCCTGCCACACTCTCCACCTCTTAACAGAACAGCGTCCTTGCTGTGGCCCCACGGGCGTCAAAACAGCATTCGAGCTGTGGTCCCACATGCGGTCGGAAGTCGGCTCTGATACCACTTGTAACATCTCGGGCCCCACTGTGTAATATTGTCCGCTTTGCGTCACCCGCCCTGGCGTGGACGAACCGCCATCCCAGCCACGGTCTTTTCCCTCACGACTTTAAAACGCGTTACATAGATTAGAGGGACCCAAGCCTTATAAGCTGACCAAGACCTGCCTTCCTAGGCGATGTGGGACAAGAGAGGAGGCTGTCACACTCTCCACCTCTTAACAGAACAGCGTCCACGCTGTGGTCCCACGTGCGTCAGAACAGCATTCGAGCTGTGGTCCCACACGCGGTCGGGAGTTGGCTCTGATACCACTTATAACATCCCGGGCCCCACTATGTAATATTGTCCGCTTTGCGTCACCCGCCCTGGCGTGGACGAACCGCCATCCCAGCCACGGTCTTTTCCCTCACGGTTTTAAAACGCGTTACACAGGTTAGAGGGACCCAAGCCTTATAAGCTGACCAAGACCTGCCTCCCTAGGCGATGTGGGGCAAGAGAGGAGGCTGTCACACTCTACACCTCTTAACAGAACAGCGTCCTCACTGTGGCCCCACGTGCGTCAGAACAGCATTCGAGCTGTAGTCCCACACGCGGTCGGGAGTCGGCTTTGATACCACTTGTAACATCCCGGGCTCTACTGTGTAATATTGTCCGCTTTGGGTCACCCGCCCTGGCGCAGACGAACTGCCATCCCAGCCACGGTCTTTTCCCTCACGGCTTTAAAATGCGTTACACAAATTAGAGGGACTCAAGCCTTATAAGCTTACCAAGACCTTCCTACCTAGGCGATGTCGGACAAGAGAAGAGGCTGCCACACCCTCCACCTCTTAACAGAACAGCGTCCTCGCTGTGGCCCCACGGGTGTCAGAACAGCATTCGAGCTGTGGTCCCACATGCGGTCGGGAGTCGGCTCTGATACCACTTGTAACATCCCGGGCCCCACTGTGTAATATTGTCCGCTTTGCGTCACCCGCCCTGGCGTGGACGAACCGCCATCCCAGCCACGGTCTTTTCCCTCACGAATTTAAAACGCGTTAAATAGATTAGAGGGACCCAAGCCTTATAAGCTGACCAAGACCTGCCTTCCTAGGCGATGTGGGACAAGAGAGGAGGCTGTCACACTCTCCACCTCTTAACAGAACAGCGTCCACGCTGTGGACCCACGTGCGTCAGAACATCATTCGAGCTGTGGTCCCACACGCGGTCGGGAGTTGGCTCTGATACCACTTGTAACATCCCGGGCCCCACCGTGTAATATTGTCCGCTTTGCGTCACCCGCCCTAGCGTGGACGAACCGCCATCCCAGCCACGGTCTTTTCCATCACGGTTTTAAAACGCGTTACACAGGTTAGAGGGACCCAAGCCTTATAAGATTACCAAGACCTCCCTCCCTAGGCGATGTAGGACAAGAGAGGAGGCTATCACACTCTCCACCTCTTAATAGAATAGCGTCCTCCCTGTGGCCACACGGGCGTCAGAACAGCATTCGAGCTGTGGTCCCACACGCGGCCGGGAGTCGGCTCTGATACGACTTGTAACATCCCGGGCCCCACTGTGTAATATTGTTCGCTTTGGGTCACCCGCCCTGGCGCGGACGAACCGCCATCCCAGCCACTGTCTTTTCCCTCACGGCTTTAAAACGCGTTACACAAGTTAGAGGGACCCAAGCCTTATAAGCTGACCAACACCTCCCTCCCAACGTGATGTGGGACAAGAGAGGACGCTGTCACACTCTCCACCTCTTAACAGAACAACATCCTCGCTGTGCCCCACGGGCGTCAGAACAGCATTCGAGCTGTGGTCCCACACGCGGTCGGGAGTTGGCTCTGATACCACTTATAACATCCCGGGCCCCACTGTGTAATATTGTTCGCTTTGGGTCACCCGCCCTAGCGCGGACGAACCGCCATCCCAGCCACTATCTTTTCCCTCACGGCTTTAAAACGCGTTACACAATTTAGAGGGACCCAAGCCTTATAAGCTGACCGAGACCTCCCTCCCTACGTGATGTGGGACAAGAGTGGACGCTGTCACACTCTCCACCTCTTAACAGAACAGCATCCTCGCTGTGCCCCACGGGCGTCAGAACAGCATTCGAGCTGTGGTCCCACACACGGTCGGGAGTCGCCTCTGATACCACTTGTAACATCCCGGGCCCCACTGTGTAATATTGTTCGCTTTGGGTCACCCGCCCTGCCGCGGACGAACCGCCATCCCAGCCACGATTTTTTCCCTCACGGCTTTAAAACGCATTACACTGATTAGAGGGACTCGAGCCTTATAAGCTTACCAAGACCTTCCTCCCTAGGTGATGTGGGACAAGAGAGGAGGCTGTCACACTCTCCACCTCTTAACAAAACAGCGTCCTCGCTGTGGCCCCACGAGCGTCAGAACAGCATTCGAGCTATGGTCCAACACGCGGTCGGGAGTCGGCTCTGATACCACTTGTAACATCCCGGGCCCCACTGTGTAATATTGTCCGCTTTGGGTCACCCGCCCTGGCCTGGACGAACCGCCATCGCAACCACGGTCTTTTCGCTCACGGCTTTAAAACGCGTTACACAGGTTAGAGGGACCAAAGCCTTATAACCTGACCAAGACCTCCCTCCCTAGGCGATGTGGGACACGAGAGGAGGCTGTCACACTCTCCACCTCTTAACAAAACAGCGTCCTCGCTGTGGCCCCACGAGCGTCAGAACAGCATTCGAGCTATGGTCCAACACGCGGTCGGGAGTCGGCTCTGATACCACTTGTAACATCCCGGGCCCCACTGTGTAATATTGTCCGCTTTGGGTCACCCGCCCTGGCCTGGACGAACCGCCATCGCAACCACGGTCTTTTCGCTCACGGCTTTAAAACGCGTTACACAGGTTAGAGGGACCAAAGCCTTATAAACGACCAAGACCTCCTCCTAGGCGATGTGGGACACGAGAGGAGGCTGTCACACTCTCCACCTCTTAACGAACGGCGTCCTCAAGCCCCACGGGCGTCGGGAACGGCATTCGAGCCGTGGTCCCACATGCTCGAACGATACCACTTGAGACATCCCGGGCCCCACTGTGTAATATTGTTCGCTTTGGGTCACCCGCCTTGCCGCGGACGAACCGCCATCCCAGCCACGGTCTTTTCCCACACGGCTTTAAAACGCGTTACACAGATTAGAAGGACTGAAGCCTTATAAACTTTCCAACACCTTCCTCACTAGGCGATGTGGGACAAGAGAGGAGGCTGTCACACTAACATCCCGGGCCTCACTGTGTAATATTGTCTGCTTTGGGTCACCCGCCCTGGCGTGGACGAACCGCCATCCCAGCTACGGTCTTTTCCCTCACGTCTTTAAAACGCGTTACTCAGGTTAGAGGAACCGAAGCCTTATAAGCTGACCAAGACCTCCTTCCCTAGGCGATGTGGGACAAGAGAGGAGGCTGTCACACTCTCCACCTCTTAACAGAACAGCATCCTCGTTGTGGCCCCGCGGGCGTCAGAAAAGCATTCGAGCTGTGGTCCGACACGCGGTCGGGAGTCGGCTTTGATACCACTTCTAACATCCCGGGCCCTACTGTGTAATATTGTCCGCTTTGGGTCACCTGCCCCAGCGCAGACGCACCGACATGCCAACCACTGTCTTTTCCCTCACGGCTTTAAAACGCGTTACACAGGTTAGAGGGACCCAGGCCTTATAAGCTGACCAAGACCTCCTTCCCTGGGCGATGTGGGACAAGAGAGGAGGCTGTCACATTCTCCATCTCTTAACAGAACATCGTCCTCGCTGTGGCCCCACGGGCATCAGAACAGCATTCGAGCTGTGGTCCCACAGGCGGTCTAGAGTCGCCTCTGATACCACTTGTAACATCCCTAGCCCCACTGTGTAATATTGTTCGCTTTCGGTCACCCGCCCTAGCGCGGACGAACCGCCATCCCAGCCACGGTCTTTTCCCTCACGGCTTTGAAACGCGTTACACAGGTTAGAGGGACCCATGCCTTATAAGCTCACCAAGACCTCCCTCCCTAGGCGATGTGGGACAAGAGAGGAGGCTGTCACACTCTCCACCTCTCAACAAAACAGCGTCCTCGCTGTGGCCCCACAAGCGTCAAAACAGCATTCGAGCTATGGTCCAACACGCGGTCAGGAGTCGGCTCTGACACCACTGGTAACATCTCGGGCCCCACTGTGTAATATTGTTCGCTTTCGGTCACCCGCCCTAGCGCGGACGAACCGCCATCCCAGCCACGGTCTTTTCCCTCACGGCTTTGAAACGCGTTACACAGGTTAGAGGGACCCATGCCTTATAAGCTCACCAAGACCTCCCTCCCTAGGCGATGTGGGACAAGAGAGGAGGCTGTCCCACTCTCCACCTCTTAACAGAACAGCGTCCTCGCTATGGCCCCACGGGCGTCAAAACAGCATTCGAGCTATGGTCGAACACGCGGTCAGGAGTCGGCTCTGACACCACTGGTAAAATCTCGGGCCCCACTGTGTAATATTGTTCGCTTTCGGTCACCCGCCCTAGCGCGGACGAACCGCCATTCCAGCCACGGTCTTTTCCCTCACGGCTTTGAAACGCGTTACACAGGTTAGAGGGACCCATGCCTTATAAGCTCACCAAGACCTCCCTCCCTAGGCGATGTGGGACAAGAGAGGAGGCTGTCCCACTCTCCACCTCTTAACAGAACAGCGTCCTCGCTGTGGCCCCACGGGCGTCAAAACAGCATTCGAGCTGTGGTCCCACATGCAGTCAGGAGTCAGCTCTGATACCACTTGAAACATCCCGGGCCCCACTGTGTAATATTGTTCACTTTGGGTCACCCGCCCTGCCGCGGACCAACTGCCATCCCAGCCACGGTCTTTTCCCTCACGTCTTTAAAACGCGTTACACAGATTAGAAGGACTCAAGCCTTATAAACTTACCAAGACCTTCCTCACTAGGCGATGTGGGACAAGAGAGGAGGCCGTCACACTAACATCCCGGGCCTCCCTGTGTAATATTGTCCGCTTTGGGTCACCCGCCCTGGCGTGGACGAACCGCCATCCCAGCCACGGTCTTTTCCCTCACAGCTTTAAAATGCGTTACTCAGGTTAGAGGAACCCAAGCCTTATAAGCTGACCAAGACCTCCCTCCCTAGGCGATGTCGGACAAAAGAGGAGGCTATCACACTCTCCGCCTCTTAACAGAACAGCGTCCTCGCTGGGGCTCCACAGGCGTCAGAACAGCATTCGAGTTGTGGTCCCAAACGCGGTCCGGAGTCGGCTCTGATTCCACTTGTAAGATCTCGATCCCCACTGTGTAATATTGTCCGTTTTGGGTCACCCGCCTTGGCGCGGACGAACCGCCATCCCAGCCATGGTCTTTTCCCACACGGCTTTAAAACTTGTTACTCAGGTTAGAGGGACCCAAGCCTTATAAGGTGACCAAGACCTCCCTCCCTAGGCGATGTGGGACAAGAGAGGAGGCTGTCACACTGTCCACCTCTTAACAGAACAGCGTCCTCGCTGTGGCCCCACGAGCGTCAGAACAGCATTCAAGCTGTGGTCCCACACGCGGTCGGGATTCGGCTTTGATACCACTTTTAACATCCCGGGCCCTACTGTGTAATATTGTCCGCTTTGGGTCCCCTGCCCTGGCGCGGACGAACCGCCATCCCAACCACTGTTTATTCCCTCACAGCTTTAAAATGCGTTGCACAGGTTAGAGGGACCTAAGCCTTATATGCTGACCAAGACCTCCCTCCCTAGGCGATGTGGGACAAGAGAGGAGGCTGTCACACTCTCCACCTCTTCACAGAACAGCGTCCTCGATGTGGCCCCACAGGGGTCAGAACAGCATTCGAGCTGTGGTCCCACACACGGTCGGTAGTCGGCTCTGATTCCACTTGTATCATCTCGAGCCCCACTGTGTAATATCGTCTGCTTTGGGTCACCCGCCCTGGCGCGGACAAACCGCCATCCCAGCCACGGTCTTTTCCCTCACGGCTTTAAAACGCGTTACACAGATTAGAGGGACCCAAGCCTTATAAGCTGACCAAGACCTCCCTCCCTAGGCGATGTGGGACAAGAGAGGAGGCTGTCACACTCTCCACCTCTTCACAGAACAACGTCCTCGTTGTGGCCCCACAGGCGTCAGAACAGCATTCGAGCTGTGGTCCCACACGCGGTCGGGAGTCGGCTCTGATTCCACTTGTATCATCTCGAGCCCCACTGTGTAATATCGTCCGCTTTGGGTCACCCGCCCTAGCGCGGACGAACTGCATCCCAGCCACGGTCTTTTCCCTCACGGCTTTAAAACGCGTTACACAGGTTAGAGGGACCCAAGCCTTATAAGCTGACCAAGACCTCCCTCCCTACGCGATGTGGGACAAGAGAGGATGCTATCACACTCTCCGCCTCTTAACAGAACAGCGTCCTCCTTGGGGCCCCACGGGCGTCAGAACAGCATTCGAGTTGTGGTCCCACACGCGGTTGGGAGTCGGCTCTGATTCCACTTGTAACATCTCGATCCCCACTGTGTAATATTGTCCTTTTTGGGTCACCCGCCTTGGCGCGGACGAACCGCCATCCCAGCCAAAGTCTTTTCCCACACGGGTTTAAAACGCGGGACATAGGTTAGAAGGACCCAAGCCTTATAAGCTGACCAAGACCTCCCTCCCTAGGCGATGTGGGACAAGAGAGGAGGCTTTCACACTCTCCACCTCTTAACAGAACAGCGTCCTCGATGTGGCCCCACAGGCGTCAGAAATGCATTCGAGCTGTGGTCCCACATGCGGTCGGGAGTCGGCTCTGATACCACTTGTAACATCTCGGGCCCCACTGTGTAATATTGTCCACTTTGGGTCACCCACCCTCGCGCGGACGAACCGCCATCCCAACCACGTTCTTTTCCCTCACGGCTTTAAAACGCGTTAAATAGGTTAGAGGGACCCAAGCCTTATAAGCTGACCAAGACCTCCCTCCCTAGGCGATGTGGGACAAGAGCGGAGGCTGTCACACTCTCCACCTCTTAACCTTACAGCGTCCTTGCTGTGGCCCCACGGGCGTCAGAACAGCATTCGGGCTGTGGTCCCACATGCGGTCGGGAGTCGGCTCTGATACCACTTGTAACATCCCGGGCCCCTCTGTGTATTATTGTCTGCTTTGGGTCACACGCCCTGGCGTGGACGAACCGCCATCCCAGCCACGGTCTTGTCCCTCACGACTTTAAAGCGCGTGACACAGGTTAGAGGGACCCAAGCCCTATAAGCTGACCAAGACCTCGCTCCCCAGGCGATGTGGGACAAGAGAGGAGGCTGTCACACTCTCCACCTCTTAACAGAACAGCGTCCTCGATGTGGCCCCACAGGCGTCAGAACAGCATTCTAGCTGTGGTCCCACACGCGGTCGGGAGTTGGCTCTGATACCACTTGTAACATCTCGGGCCCCACTGTGTGATATTGTCCGCTTTGGGGCCCCTACCCTGGCGCGGACGAACTGCCATCCCAGCCACGGTCTTTTTCCTCACGAATTTAAAACGCGTTACACAGGTTAGAGGGACCCAAGCCTTATAAGCTGACCAATACCTCCCTCCCTAGGCGATGTGGGACAAGAGAGGAGGCTGTCACACACTCGACCTCTTAACAAAACAACGTCCTCACTGTGGCCCCACGGTCGTTAGAACAACATTCGAGTTGTGGTCCCACACGCGGTCGGGAGTCGGCTCTGATACCACTTGTAACATACCTGGCCCCACTGTGTAATATTGTTCGCTTTGGGACATCCGCCCTAGCGCGGACGATCCGCCATCCCAGCCACGGTCTTTTCCATCATGGCTTTAAAACGCGTGACACAGGTTAGAGGGACCCAAGCCTTATAAGCTGACCAAGACCTCCCTCCCCAGGCGATGTGGGACAAGAGAGGAGGCTGTCACACTCTCCACCTCTTAACAGAATAGCGCCCTCGCTGTGGCCCCAGAGGCGTCAGAACAGCATTCGAGCTGTGGTCCCACACGCGGTCGGGAGTCGGCTCTGATACCACTTGTAACATCTCGGGCCCCACTGTGTAATATTGTCCGCTTTGAGTCACCCGCCCTGGCGCGGAAGAACCGCCATCCCAGCCATGGTCTTTTCCCTCACGGCTTTAAAACGCGTTACACAGGTTAGAGGGACCCAAGCCTTATAAGCTGACCAAGACCACCCCCCTACACGATGTGGGACAAGAGAGGAGGCCGTCACACACTCCACCTCTTAACAGAACAGCGTCCTCGCTGTGGCCCCACGGGCGTTAGAACAGCATTCGAGCTATCGTCCCACACGCGGTCGGGAGTCAGCTCTGATACCACTTGTAACATCTCGGGCCCCTCTGTGTAATATTGTCCGCTTTGGGTCACCCGCCCTAGCGTGGTCGAACCGCCATCCCAGCCACGGTCTTTTCCCTCACGGCCTTAAAACGCGTTACACAGGTTAGAGAGACCAAAGCCTTATAAGCTTACCAAGACCTCCCTCCCTACGCGATGTGGGACAAGAGAGGAGGCTGTCACACTCTCCACCTCTTAATAGAACAGCGTCCTCGATGTGGCCCCACAGGCGTCAGAAATGCATTCGAGCTGTGGTCCCACATGCGGTCGGGAGTCGGCTCTGATACCACTTGTAACATCTCGGGCCCCACTGTGTAATATTGTCCGCTTTGGGTCACCCACCCTCGCGCGGACGAACCGCCATCCCAGCCACGTTCTTTTCCCTCACGGCTTTAAAACGCGTTAAATAGGTTAGAGGGACCCAAGCCTTATAAGCTGACCAAGACCTCCCTCCCTAGGCGATGTGGGACAAGAGCGGAGGCTGTCACACTATCCACCTCTTAACCTTACAGCGTCCTTGCTGTGGCCCCACGGGCGTCAGAACAGCATTCGGGCTGTGGTCCCACATGCGGTCGGGAGTCGGCTCTGATACCACTTGCAACATCCCGGGCCCCTCTGTGTATTATTGTCTGCTTTGGGTCACACGCCCTGGCGTGGACGAACCGCCATCCCAGCCACGGTCTTGTCCCACACGACTTTAAAGCGCGTGACACAGGTTAGAGGGACCCAAGCCTTATAAGCTGACCAAGACCTCCCTCCCCAGGCGATGTGGGACAAGAGAGGAGGCTGTCACACTCTCCACCTCTTAACAGAACAGCGTCCTCGATGTGGCCCCACAGGCGTCAGAACAGCATTCTAGCTGTGGTCCCACACGCGGTCGGGAGTTGGCTCTGATACCACTTGTAACATCTCGGGCCCCACTGTGTGATATTGTCCGCTTTGGGGCCCCTACCCTGGCGCGGACGAACCGCCATCCCGGCCAAGGTCTTTTCCTCGGAATTTAAAACGCGTTACACGAGGTTAGAGGGACCCAAGCCTTATAAGCTGACCAAGACCTCCCTCCCCAGGCGATGTGGGACAAGAGAGGAGGCTGTCACACTCTCCACCTCTTAACAGAACCGCGCCCTCGCTGTGGCCCCAGAGGCGTCATAACAGCATTCGAGCTGTGGTCCCACACGCGGTCGGGAGTCGGCTCTGATACCACTTGTAACGTCTCGGGCCCCACTGTGTAATATTGTTAGCTTTGAGTCACCCGCCCTAGCGCGGACGAACCGCCATCCCAGCCATGGTCTTTTCCCTCACGGCTTTAAAACGCGTTACACAGGTTAGAGGGACCCAAGCCTTATAAGCTGACCAAGACCTCCCCCCTACACGATGTGGGACAAGAGAGGAGGCCGTCACACACTCCACCTCTTAACAGAACAGCGTCCTCGCTGTGGCCCCACGGGCGTTAGAACAGCATTCGAGCTATCGTCCCACACGCGGTCGGCAGTCAGCTCTGATACCACTTGTAACATCTCGGCCCCTACGTGTAATATTGTCCGCTTTGGGTCACCCGCCCTAGCGTGGTCGAACCGCCATCCCAGCCACGGTCTTTTCCCTCACGGCCTTAAAACGCGTTACACAGGTTAGAGAGACCCAAGCCTTATAAGCTTACCAAGACCTCCCTCCCTACGCGATGTGGGACAAGAGAGGAGGCTGTCACACTCTCCACCTCTTAACAGAACAGCGTCCTCGCTGTGGCCCCACGGGCGTCAAAACAGCATTCGAGCTGTGGTCCCACAGGCGGTCTAGAGTCGGCTCTGATACCACTTGTAACATCCCTGGCCCCACTGTGTAGTATTATTCGCTCTGGGTCAACCGCACTCGCGCGGACGAACTGCCATCCCAGCCACGGTCATTTTCCCTCACGGCTTTAAAACGCGTTTGACAGGTTAGAGGGACCCAAGCCTTATAAGCTGACCAAGTCCTCCCTCCCTAGGCGATGTGGGACAAGAGACGAGGCTGTCACACTCTCCACCTCTTAACAGAACTGCGTCCTCGCTGTGACGGGCGTCAGAACAGCATTCGTGCTGTGGTCCCACACGCGGTCAAGAGTCGGCTCTGATACCACTTGTATCATCTCGGGGCCCACTGTGTGATATCGTCCGCTTTGGGTCACCCGCCCTGGCGCGGACAAACCGCCATCCCAGCCACGGTCTTTTCCCTCACGTCTTTAAAACGCGTTACACAGGTTAGAGGGACCCACGCCTTATGAGCTGACCAAGACCTCCCTCCCTAGGCGATGTGGGACAAGAGAGGAGGCTGTCACACTCTCCACCTCTTAACAGAATAGCGTCCTCGTTGTGGCCCCACGGGCGTCAGAACAGCATTCGAGCTGTGGTCCCACACGCGGTCGGGAGTCGGCTCTGATACCACTTGTAGCATACCGGGCCACACTGTTTAATATTGTCCGCTTTGGGTCACCCACCCTGCCGTGGACGAACCGCCATCCCAGCCACGGTCTTTTCCCTCACGGCTTTAAAACGCGTTACTCAAGTTAGAGGGACCCAAACCTTATAAGGTGACCAAGACCTCCCTCCCTAGGCGATGTGGGACAAGAGAGGAGGCTGTCACACTCTCCACCTCTTAACAAAACAGCGTCCTTGCTATGGCCCCACGGGCGTCAGAACAGCATTCGGGCTGTGGTCCCACACGCACTCGGGAGTCGGCTCTGATACCACTTGTAACATCCCGGGCCCCTTTGTGTATTATTGCGCTTTGGGTCACACGCCCGGCGTGGACGAACCGCCATCCCGGCCACGGTCTTGTCCTCGCGACTTTAAAGCGCGTGACACAAAGTTAGAGGACCCAAGCCTTATAAGCCGACTAAGACCTCCCTCCTAGGCGATGTGGGACAAGAGAGGAGGCTGTCACACTCTCCACCTCTTAACAGAACAGCGTCCTCGATGTGGCCCCACAGGCGTCAGAACAGCATTCTAGCTGTGGTCCCACACGCGGTCGGGAGTCGGCTCTGATACCACTTGTAACATCTCGGGCCCCACTGTGTAATATTGTCCGCTTTGGGTCACCCGCCCGGCACGGACAACCGCCATCCCAGCCACGGGCTTTTCCTCACGAATTTAAAACGCGTTACACGGAGTTAGAGGGACCCAAGCCTTATAAGCCGACCAAGACCTCCTCCCTACGCGATGTGGGACAAGAGAGGAGGCTGTCACACTCTCCACCTCTTAACAGAACAACGTCCTCGCTGTGGCCCCACGGGCGTTAGAACAGCATTCGAGTTGTGGTCCCACACGCGGTCGGGAGTCGGCTCTGATACCACTTGTAACATACCTGGCCCCACTGTGTAATATTGTTCGCTTTGGGACACCCGCCCTAGCGCGGACGAACCGCCATCCCAGCCACGGTCTTTTCCATCATGGCTTTTAAACGCGTGACACAGGTTAGAGGGACCCAATCCTTATAAGCTGACCAAGACCTCCCTCCTAAGGCGATGTGGGACAAGAGAGGAGGCTGTCACACTCTACACCTCTTAACAGAACAGCGCCCTCGCTGTGGCCCCACAGGCGTCAGAATAGCATTCGAGCTGTGGTCCCACACGCGGTCGGGAGTCGGCTCTGATACCACTTGTAACATCTCGGGCCCCACTGTGTAATATTGTCCGCTTTGGGTCACCCGCCCTGGCGCGGACGAACCGCCATCCCAGCCATGGTCTTTTCCCTCACAGCTTTAAAACGCGTTACAGAGGTTAGAGGGACCCAAGCCTTATAAACTGACCAAGACCTCCCCCTTACGCGATGTGGGACAAGAGAGGAGGCCGTCACACTCTCCACCTCTTAACAGAACAGCGTCCTCGCTGTGGCCCCGCGGTCGGGAGTCAGCTCTGATTCCACTTGTAACATCTCGGGCCCCTCTGTGTAATATTGTCCGCTTTGGGTCACCCGCCCTAGCGTGGTGGAACCGCCATCCCAGCCACGGTCTTTTCCCTCACGGCCTTAAAACGCGTTACACAGGTTAGAGAGACCCAAGCCTTATAAGCTTACCACGACCTCCCTCCTTACGCGATGTGGGACAAGAGAGGAGGCTATCACACTCTCCACCTCTTAACAGAACAGCGTCCTCGCTGTGGCCCCACGGGCGTCAAAACATCATTCGAGCTGCGGTCCCACAGGCGGTCTAGAGTCGGGTCTGATACCACTTGTAACATCCCTAGCCCCACTGTGTAGTATTATTCACTCTGGGTCACCCGCACTCGCGCAGACGAACCGCCATCCCAGCCACGGTCATTTTCCCTCACGGCTTTAAAACGCGTTTGACAGGTTAGAGGGACCCAAGCCTTATAAGCTGACCAAGCCCTCCCTCCCTAGGAGATGTGGGACAAGAGACGAGGCTGTCACACTCTCCACCTCTTAACGGAACAGCGTCCTCGCTGTGGCCCCACGGGCGTCAGAACAGCATTCGTGCTGTGGTCCCACACGCGGTCGGGAGTCGGCTCTGATACCACTTGTATCATCTCGGGGCCCACTATGTAATATCGTCCGCTTTGGGTCACCCGCCCTGGCGCGGACAAACCGCCATCCCAGCCACGGTCTTTTCCCTCACAGCTTTAAAACGCGTTACACAGGTTAGAGGGACCCACGCCTTATAAGCTGACCAAGACCTCCCTCCCTAGGCGATGTGGGACAAGAGAGGAGGCTGTCACACTCTCCACCTCTTAACAGAATAGCGTCCTCGTTGTGGCCCCACGGGCGTCAGAACAGCATTCGAGCTGTGGTCCCACACGCGGTCGGGAGTCGGCTCTGATACCACTTGTAGCATACCGGGCCACACTGTTTAATATTGTCCGCTTTGGGTCACCCACCCTGGCGTGGACGAACCGCCATCCCAGCCACGGTCTTTTCCCTCACGCCTTTAAAACGCGTTACTCAAGTTAGAGGGACCCAACCCTTATAAGCTGACCAAGACCTCCCTCCCTACGCGATGTGGGACAAGAGAGGAGGCTGTCACACTCTCCACCTCTTAACATAACGGCGTCCTCGCGTGGCCCCACGGGCATCGTAACGAAGATTCGAGCTGTGGTCCCACACGCGGTCGGGAGTCGGCTCTGATAGCACTTGTAACATCCCTGGCCCCACTATGTAATATTGTTCGCTTTGGGTCACCCGCCCTGGCGCGGACGAACCGCCATTCCAGTCACGGTCTTTTCGCTCACGGCTTTAAAACGCGTTACACAGGTTAGAGGGACCCAAGCCTTATATGCTGACCAAGACCTCCCTCTGTAGGCGATGTGGGACAAGAGAGGAGGCTGTCACACTCTCCACGTCTTAACAGAACAACGTCCTCGCTGTGGCCCCACGGGCTTCAGAACAGCATTCGAGCCGTGGTCCCACACGCGGTCGGGAGTCGGCTCGATACCACTTGTAACATCCCCGGCCCCACTTTGTGTAATATTGTTCGCTTTGGGTCACCCGCCTAGCGCGGGCGAACCGCCATCCTAGCCACGGTCTTTTCCCTCACGGCTTTAAAACGCGTTACATAGGTTAAAGGGACCCAAGCCTTATAAGCTAACCAAGACCTACCTCCCTAGGCGATGTGGGACAAGAGAGTAGACTGTCACAGAACCTAAAATGTATAACTTTGTATCAGAACATTCCCCTGGGAATTGTAAAGGCCGTCGTTTCCTCTCCACCATTTGGATCCATTCTTGGATTGATTGCTGCCGGAATATCCATTCTATCCGTAGCTCGGCGATAGGCAAAAGGAATGCATCCTTTGGACTGGCATTGTTTAAGTCTATAAAGTTAACAAAACACTCTAACATTGGTCATTCTTCTTTTCGCAGGCATAATATTTCCAAGCCGAGTAGGGTATTCATTTCAGTAACTTTGATAAGTTAGTCGAATTCAGCTACTAGGTCCGGATGAAAAGAATTTGGTTTTCGCACGAATATTCAACTAAGATAACATCTGTTTCTCTCGTCGCCGGTGACTAGGCATATAAAAGTAGATAACATGCACATGCACGTGCCCATAGACGTGCAGATTCCCCTCTTTTATCAACACAGGTAATAAATCCAAGATGCATAAATAAGGATGAGTTCTTCTAGTGCTCACGGAAAGGTCAAAAGCCGATATATATCCGCATTGAACAAGAATGCCTTGGATTAGAAGTACGTAGTTTTGTGAAAGTTAACGTGGAAACTTCATAAGAGCGTTGATTTAATACGTGCGAGATTTATAAATAAGGATGGGTCCTTCAACAGAGGTTTTTCTATTTGATTTGATTTGCCATTTTTCTAACCACTTCTTGATCCCACTCGTTTTCTTTTGTATGGCCAAGAACGGAAGTCCTTTGCCTTTGCAAGACTCCTTCAAGTCATTCCCACAAGCACTAGAGACTCGTTGATTTAATTTTTTTGCTGACAACTTGTGAATTTAATTCTATGTACCGCAACCTGCTATCCCTGTCCATAATGTGAATTGTGGCACCTCGACTTGACCCCCGAACCGTTTGGGTCGCCACGGTTCGATTACCATTCGCTTGACCCGATAACATGTCACTCGATACCATTTCAATTGCAGCGGGTCCATACAACCATGGGGGTTTACATTTTTTTCGATCGGTCCCTTGCGCAATTCATATAGCGGAAGCACATCCATCAACTCCTTCCCTATATTCAGAAAACGATGCACACCAACTAAACATTTATAGGTAAAAGCCGAACACTTTTATTTACTTAAACCATATGGACATCATTCATCGGTACATCAAAATGCCATAGTCTTCTATACTCGGCTATACTTCAAAAGATGACCGACATCTCCTCCAGCAATCGTATACTTAAAGTCCATCGATCAGTGTCGGCGTCCAAAAGTTCCTTCCTTTGCTATCCTCATCCTCGCGGTCATACCCAACCACTTGATCCATCTACTGGTGGCAGTGGCAGCAGAGGTACCTTATCTAGTCTGAAATGTTATTCCCCAAAAGGAGTGAGTACAACCACTCAGCAGTAAAGATCCACCAAACTACTCATTGCGTCAAACAGAACAATCAAGGCATCATAACAAAGCACATATCATTCAGGTATTCAAGCATAACTTACCTTGCAGCCATACATATGTCATCATACCATATGTGCATATACCACCATGCACTCATCATCAAGCATTCATGCATATATCACCCTGCCATATGTGCATATACCACCATGCGTCATGCATATCTCACCATGCCATCGTGCATATACCACCATGATTCATATCACCCATGCTATCAAGCATACATCACCATGAGATCCATTCATGCCTTCATGATCGCATTTTCAATATCAAATAGCATTAATTTACTTTCATAAGCAAATCATGCATCATGCCATACGCATACACCCATGCACATGATTCATTTTCAATTCTTATCTTTCACAAGGATCTCATCAGTTTTTCTTTCCAGGGACCAATGTTTGCATCCCACAATTTATCGCTCGCATCCAACCAGGCATCGCGAGGAACCTCCGGGCATGTATTCAAAATACAACCGGGCATCCAACCCCCACATTCCAGGCATCTCGCATCCCAACTAGCATCACAAGGCATTCCCCCGGGCACAAACCTCCGGGGCTTCCGGGATTACGCACCGACATACCACCAGGAATCCCCCCTCCGGAATTACGTACCGTATACCACCGGGCATCTCGAAACTCCCGAGGACCCTCCAGAATTACGCCACTTTGGGCCACCAGGCATCCAGCACCCCCATATTCCGGGCATCCCGACACTCTCGTGGCATTGTCGGCTCACCTCCAACAGTTTCCTCATTCATCATAATTCACATTCACCAATTTATGTCTCACAATCAACATGGCACATGATGTAATGGCAACAAAGTCAAATTCAGCATTTGATTCTATATGCAATGCCAAATATCATCACATGCTCAGCAAGATTCAATCACCTCAATCAATATAATTAATAGGGCTCATTCAAAACAGAATAATCATAAATTTCAGCATTTGAAATTCGCACAATCCAGCTTGCACAGTTTTAGAAAATATTTCCATTAAATACCCAAATGGTCTCTAAAAATTATGAAATTTGAACACGTGATAGTCAAGACATAATGGCAGATATTTCATGAAGGACACTGCACCAACAGACCCTCATACAATTTGATATAGATCACGCGTCACAGCATTTCTATTCTATCAATACAGCTTGCACAGTCTTTGAAACATTTTTGGTTAAATAGGCAATTGAACTTCAAAAAATATGAAATTTGAATATGTTTCAGAGAAGACATACAGAAAGATGCTTTGTGAAGAACACTTTGCCGAAAGAGCTTCATACAAAAAGATATGACCCATGCATTGAAACTGACTAAACCGTGCAGCGTCAGATTACTCGGTTTTCAAAATATTTCCGATTAAATACTCTAATGACCTTAAAAAATTATGAAATTTGAATATGTGGTATTCAATACCCTAAGGTAGATTTTTCATTCAGACATCGAAGTCAGATTCGTCCTAGACGGTTGAAGCCCCTGTTTCTAACACCGAACATTCCAGGTTTAGCCGTCTTCGAAAAATCACGATTTCACCTACTTATATTCCATATTTTCCTCTTAATTTTTTATATGTTTTACCTCAAGAAGTATACTACAACTTTCATTAAGAGATAAAAGTGAGATTTTAACAAGAAAGTTACTTTACAGACCACGAAACCACTGAAGGTCATCACGACGAATTCCAGATCTAGTCTCTCCAAAGGAAGATCGTTTCACCAAGAAATACTTGTTCTTTTTATCTCAAATTTCAGTATGTTATACTTCAAGATGTTCTCTACAACTTTCACGAAGAAGTCGAAGTGAAATTCCAAATAAAAAGTCACATGCAACACACGAAATCACCAAGAGGTCAACAAAACAGTTTCCAGATCTAATGTTTTCGTAGAAAAAGGGTTTCACCCCTCAATACTTGTCCATTTTGTCTCAAATTTTAGTATGTTATACTTCAAGATGTTCTCTACAACTTTTATGAAGAGGTCGAAACAAGATTCCAACTAAAAAGTCACATGCAACACACAAATTCGCGGACAGTCGGACTGGTCTTTCCGAAATCAGCATGCATGACCAACGAATCTCTCTTCAAAGCTCCGAAATCTCATCCCATCTACCACAACCAAGACTTACCATCTACTACACATACACACAGCAATGCAAAGAGTAGGTTTGAGGACTTCACTTGCCTTAGATTCAAGCACAAAACAGCAGCAAACAGAGGCAAAGCAGCGACGAACGGCGGACAAACTCTCTTCCTTCTTCTTCGCACGACCTCCTCCTCCTCCCTCGGTTTCCCTCTCTCACTCTCTCGACAGCTCTCTCTCTCTCTCTCTCCGGCCACTCTCCCTCTCTTTTTGCTCTTTGATTAACAATTAATCTCTATTTTTGCATGGAGGGACACTTGGTTACAAGGGGCAACACTTGGCAAGCTTTTCTTGCCACTTGGCATTTTCGCCATGCACATGATGGGCCTTCAATGGGCCGGGCGAATAGGGGCTGGCGTGGGCTGGTTGGATGGGCTTTGGGCCTAAAAATCAGCCCACCCTCTCCTATTCCTATTCCATTTAATCCCCAATTAAATAAACACCTAATTTCAGCTTATAAGGTCACAAAACTTTGTAATTTAAATCAATAAAATTCTACTTATAAAGTGCATTACCAAGAATAAGATTTCTATATCAATTTGCACTTTAATAAATCCTTGGGTCACTTGAAGACACACCTCCATCCAAACAATCATCCTTTACAATGCTCGGCCTTAAATTAATTGAAATTCATTGATTCAATGACTAATACAAAATCCAATGGCACTTCCATCACCTATTCATGGATCATAGCATATCTAGAGGTTGTCTTGAAATTTTAGGATGCCACATGAATAGCTTAAATATGGACTTTTTTTTACCTTTCCATTGAGCTAGCCATCACTAACTCAAATATAACATGGCAACAAAATATCTTAAGAGCAAAATAATTAGCAACACCTAGCCACATTTCCTGAGGAGTTAAAGATTTGATCATATCCAAGTAGCTCGTGGTACAAAGTGTGACTCCTAAAATTCATTTTTCCCCGATTCAATCTCATGTGGTACTTCCTAACTAATAGAAATGTTCCCCCGCGATTTTACTCTTCACTAACATATCATCAATGCATGCCTCTATATTCCTTTTCTAGTGTCGACAAAACTTTGCTTGCCCGCCTTTGGTACATCGCAAGTTCGAAGGGCATCGGGCGAGTATAACCTTGATTGGTGATAAGTGATGTCTTTTCCTCATATTTCAGGGCCAGTTGTATTTAGTTTTACTTGCATCTAAGGACAGTAGTTTGTCGTCGTCCATTGAATCTACCGGTGGCTTCGTCCGGGGCAAGGCGTAGTTGCCTTTCGGATAAGCTTTATTCAAGTCCGTCAAATCTAGGCAAATTCTGCGTTTTCCACTGCTCTTCTTCAGGAGCACCACATTGGCCGACCACTCCAGTTAGTTCAGTTTCCGATGAAGCTTTGCCTTCTTCAATCTTGCCACTTTGACTTGAATCGCATCATGCCGATAAGGGGCAAGTTTCTCTTTCCTGTCCTACAAGGACTTTATCCCGTTCAACGTTCGAATGGGAGCACATTATCGTGGGCTCGGTTGCTTGCATATTTGTTGGTACCCATGCGAACAAGTCAGCATATCCAGGCACATTATCGTGGGCTCTCTGCGTTTTGGGCACGACCGGTCGGACACAACCCGTGGATCCGACCCGGTCGGTTTTTGCTATTTAAAATAATGTTTTAATAAATAAATAAAATAATAATAATAATTTATTTTTGAAAAATATTAAAAATAGTACAAATATTTTATTTTCCAAAAAAAATAAGAAAAGATGAAAAAATAATTTATTTTCCAAAAATATTTAAAAAAACATCTATTTTCCAAAAAAAAAAAATCAAAAATCAAAAATCAAAAATATTTCATATTTTCCAAAAAAGCCAAAAATTCATGAAAAAGCAAAAAAAAAAATTCATAAAAAGCCAAAAAGACTTTGTATTTTCTAAAAATCCCTCAAAAATCCAAAAAGCCTCAAGGTTTAAACAATATTAGGTACCGAAAGAGCATTAGTGATTAACTAGTGTAATCAAGTCCCCGATCCTAATTTTGGTTGCGCAGAGCAAGTATTTCTCCCAATACTTCGCATGGGTTTCTAATCAACCTACCCCAAATCGATTAGTGGCGACTCCGCTTTAAAAATTAACTTGCAGGTTAAAAATTTAAACTATTAAAGCCGTGAATTGGTGGACTTGGGAGAGTCCGGGCATAATTAAAGCTAGCCGAGCCATTAGCCTCCGCCGGCGCCCGTACCCGGTGCGGGCGCCGAAAAAAGAGAGGTCGCGACGGCTTGGCGACTCATTTGGGGACATTTGAGGACTTAGGCCATTCGATCTTGTTTAAACACTTTCTTACGACTTGTTTTTGTTCTTTTATGCAGCCGTAGCTTAGAAGTTTATTTTAATTTTGCTTAAAATAGATTATCTTGTGATTATAAACTGTTGTGCATGCTTTCTTGTTTTAAACACTACACATGGCACACACAACCCGGCCGCCGGACTGGACCGCCATAGGATTTCTAGGATGGTGTTAGAAAGATACGACCTCGAACGCGAGACTGCGATGTAAAGGTTGCCTTTCTTTTCCCCGAATTTCTTAGCCGAGGTTAGGAGGGTATCTTTTAACGCTTAGGCTGCGACGAGCGGATACCTTTAATTTCAATAAACCTTCTCGGTTAGAAATCGAGCCGCACGTCTCATTTGTATGTCTACTCGTGCTTGCCATTTTCTTTAAAAGCAAAGTAATTTATTTACTTTTACTCAGTCTTTTCGGCTCATGGCAAAATAGGGTCGGGTTGTGTATTTCCCTTTCTTATATGCGATGGGAAGAATTGATATCCAGTTCATTCCTACCCCCAAGGGAGAGCTTCTCAGATGGTGGAAAGGTTAGATCAACTTGGCCAAGAGCGCGTCAAAGCAAGAATCGGTCATCTCCTCCCATTGCTCCAAATCAATATCCACTGGAGTCATGCAAGCACTACCACATTTCTGGTGTCCGAAACATCTACCTTTGTGTTTGGAAAATTTGAACTAACTCCAACATTGGAAGAGTACGAGTCTCACCATAGGAATGCCCTTGGGAAGGGAGCTCGCTAAACCACCATTTGGCATTGACCCCGTGGTTAGTCTATCACGCTTTTTAAAAAATCATTCGGTAAGAGAAATTGTTGGAGCCAACAACAATGCTTTTCCACTATCATCCTTAACTGAATGTTTTGAAAAACAATCAATGACCCAAAAAACCAAGATCTTCCTATTGGCCTTCTTTGGATTTATCATCTTCCCATATAGAAAGAATGCCATAAATCCTTCAATCGCATGGGTAATAAATCAAGTCATTTTTGGAGCGGATATGTAAACATGGTTTTAGCTTAAACCTTTTTATCCCTTAATCGTTTCAAGGACCAAAAAGAAAAATCATGAGGGCCGCTCCAGAAATTTTACAAATGTGGTTCTTTACCCATATCAAAGGGTTTGAGCACCTCATGCAAATACTTGAAATCAACGAGTTTAAACACCCACTACAAAAGTTCAAACCTTGGAAAAATATTCTCCCAATGAAGAGTATTCTCGGTGGATTAACTTGCTTAAAAACCCGGTCCCGAGACATTCCTATGGCGAACTAAATGGTTCATTGCAGGAGAGGCGCGCTTTGCGCTTAATTATTACGACCCCATCCCGTTCTTTGGGCCTCTCAGGAGCTACTTCATATTATCCATATAGGGTGGCTCGTCAAGACGAGGTCCTCCAAGAAATCCTGCCACCGCTCAAATCAGGATTGTTCCGAATCCTTTTCACCCGTCATGACTACAACTACTTGAAGGAGATCCATAATTCAGAACGCATGGGCGAGATGTCACACGAAAAGATTGTCATACCCGAGAAGGTTGAAGGGGCGGAAAAAGCTCATCATGCATCCACATTCTACATCCTCAACCATGTAATTCCGAGGAGATGCAACTAGTAATCCCCATGTAGTTGATAAACTTACCCTGCAAGGGCGAATCGAATCTCTTGAAAAGAGCTTGGAGACAAGCAGGAGTCACGTATCAAAGCTAGTATGAAGAAGCAAGCGACTTCACAAGACTGGAGCTTCCCATTGCATATAAAAATGGGTAGCGGGACTTTTGATGTGAATATTTCTAATGTGAATATCTAGGGTCGTTCTGACTTGTGTAAAAAACCCTTTTGGCATTGTATAAATCTCCTGTTAATAAATAGAAATGACGTGACCCTTGCCATGGGCCAATGTTCCACATGTTTCCCTGGCTTATGTTCTCTTTTTTATACAGGTAATCACGACATAGTTGCATTCGCCAAAAGCTAAACTAAAATGGTTGAAGAGAACGTACCAAGCCGTATCGAGATTGTGGAAAATGAAATGAAGCAGGTCTTCAATGTGCTTCAGCAACTCTCAAAGCAGATAGATTCCATCCAAGGCAAATTGGCTCCCGCCCGAGCCTCAATCAAAGTATTGTTACCGCAATCGTCTATCCGAGGTGATCAAGGAAGAGATACCGATGATAACATGCCCGAATTGGAGGATGATAAGCACCAAATCATAGTTGAGAAAGCAAAGCCCAACAGTTTGTCTAAGACTGAACTTGACAAACGCCTTGAGAAACTTGAAGAGAGGCTAAAACAACTACAGGGCCTTCAAGATCCTACTCCAATAGACCTCTCCATCTACTCTAAGATCAAAATGCCAAAAAATTCAAAATGCCACGAGTTTGAGAAGTACGATGGCACGACACCCGCCCAAGAGCTCACTTGCAAATGTATTTGGTTCGAATGACCCGATACGTTAATAATGTACCTTTAATGATCCAATTGTTCCAGTCAAGTGCTGGTAGGTCCATACTGAGGTGGTACATCAAAAAGAACATAAACCTCATCGAGACATGGAGTGAAGCAAGTGAGGCATTCCTCAAGCGTACCAATTCATAATGGACATTACCCCTTCTCGTGAGGATCTCGATCGTACGGAAAAGAAAAAACAGGAATCTTTCAAAAAATATGATAATAGATGGAGGAATCTCGCCGCCCGGATCGAGTCCTAAACCGACGACTTTGAATTGAGAAAAATGTTCATCAAAACCCTCCCCTACGAATACCGCAACCGGATGGTGATTACGATCGCTGAATCATTCAATCAACTCATTCCAGTGGGAGAGCAGATTGAGACAGGTTTAAGGAACGGCTGGTTCACGAGCCTATACCTATCAGCAGAAGGCTTAACATGAAAAAAGATAAAGAACCCGATTGATGTCAATACCACCTACACGCAAACACGGTCACCTCTCAACCATTCCCAGACAAACACGAGGCCCACAACGGACTAATAGCCGTCCATCCTAGCGTTACAACAATAGAAGACAATTCACTCTGCTTCCTAGATCTCCCTCCCGTGTTTTGGCAATCCTCAGAAACAAGAACCTCCTTTCAAGCCGAGCCAAGACGACCCAACGCTGAAAACTTCTCCAACTATGACCCGTCAAAAAATGTGACTATCGCATGGGAGAAGTAGGCCATTCAAGCGATGAGTGTTTCGTCCTTAAGCATCGGATCCGAACCTACTAGACACTAAGGCCTTCTCATTCCAAGCGCAAAGCCAAATGTCCAAAGCAATCCACTCCGATCATCGACAAAGTAAACATGATATTCGGTTCTGAAGCCGGTCAAATCAAAAATGTCAATGCACATATTGTTGACATCTATCGAGGGCTAGTAGAAACCGGGTATTACCCAGGTGGTGAAATACCACCATTTGCAATAATGGAGGAAAGGGTATTAAAAATGATAAGGTAGAAATAATCGTGTACGCCGACCACGCCAGCATAGTTTCTACCATATCGCAAGTCCTCATCAACTGGGAGGAAGAATTTTCCGCGCTAAATGCGAAAAAGGAGAAGAAGGATTCCACCTCACCTGAGAGCGTCCTTGAAAGGAAGGGAGCCATTGTTCAAGCATCAGCGACGAAGCTTGACTATAGTCATCGAAATTCCCCAGCCTTACAAATACGAATACAGCAATGCAGTACCATGGTCTTATGACCTTGATGTTGGTTTAGTCACGAGATCGGCGAACCTATGCTCAAGAGAATACTCAGTCTGCTAAGCCCGTCACACGACGAAGAGGCCAAGGAGTTTTTGGCCGTAGTTAAGGCCGAGTGAATATAATGTGGTGGAACGATTACGAAAATCACCAGCACAAATCTTTCTCTTTGGAATTGCTTCGGACATTTGTCAAGCACCGAAATCCCTCATGAAATTACTAAGTGAGGTACATGTCCACTGAAACGATTGAGCATGACAAACTCGGGAATTTGTCACATTACCATCCTTTTAAAAGATCAAATGGCATTTTTCGATGAAGAAATTCTGAGGAGGGTAGAGGACACACCAAGGGCCTCTACATATCAGTCAAGTGCAACGCATCTCACGTCGCTCGAGTGCGATTGACAACGGATCTGCTCTTAACATATGTCCACTAGCGACACTGTCGCCTTAAAATAGAGAGATCATGGATCCAAGTACCCAAGGAAAACGTTTCGAGCATTCGATGGAACAAAGAAGGAAACAGTGGGAGAGATCGAGCTCGACATTCAAATTGGCCCAACCACATTCAAAATTTTGTTCCAGGTGATGGATATCCCCACTGCGTTCAATTTCCTCTTAGGGCGCCCATGGATCCACGTCGCGGGCGGTACCCTCCAAGCCTCCACCAAAGTGTGAAGTTCGTGGTTGGAGGAAAACTAATCACGGTCAGGAGAAGAAGATCATCGCATCTACCACGAGACGGCCATCCCTTATGTTGAACCTAGTGACAAAAGCAAAGCCAGCTATCAATCGTCCGAGCTCGTGTCTACTATACACGAAACTCAAGGGACTTTGCCCCTCGTCCCCGAGGTATCAAGCGCTGCAATCATGGTAGGAAAAATCATGATTGGACACGGTTTTCATTCAGGGACAAGGACTTGGTAGGAAAGGTCGGGGCATCCATTAGCCCATTGAAGCCTTGAGGAGACCTATACTATCGGTTTAGGATATTCCCCGAATAGAAAAGCAAAGAAAAGGTCGGCCTTGTATACCCTCGTCTCGAGGAAACTTTCCCGAGCCCGGCCAAGATGATGCATGAGGAAGAGGAAGTGAATACTTCAAAATGGTTCGACCGAAGCGCAAAATTGCCCATAATCCGGGGAAGACACAACTTGGCCCTCACTTATAAAGAAAGAGGGGGCCGGATGACATGACCACCATGTTCGGGGACATTTTCATAGGTGCCATTGAGGAAGAGCCATTAGAAGAGACGGGCGATAACTTCTCGTTCATCCAGCTTCAACACCAAGTCAAAGAATTACGCGAGACTGTACACCATTTGACAAAAAACTTCGCTCAAGCTACCCGTGCATTCCGCTCTCGTCACAAGGAAGAGGCTGGTAGTAAATGAAGAAGACCCTACGACACGACCTAGCAAGGGCACGGCTACCCTTATCCCCCGAAGCACACGGCCATATTCGCCTCTTCCTAAATCAATGGCCATTATTTTCCCCATCCTCCTAAAGCAAGGGATAATTGGCAGGGAACTGAGCCATCCTACCCCCGAATACCTCCTTGATTATGATCCATCCAAGCAATGTGATTACCATTCGGGGGAATTAGGACACTCGCTAGATGACTGCACCATGATCCCGAGAGACAAGGTTCAAGATCTTTTGGATCTTGGGGCATTGCGTTCCGCTCTCGTGGCTGTGTTTTGGCAAGGATCACCTCCTCGTGGTACCCGGACCCGTACCATGTTCCTTGAGCATGCTAAAAGAAGCGCGTAGAGGAGAGGCAATCATGGACACTTTGGGCCAACCAAGTGGTAAATTTGACTACTATGTCGATTATTCAATCCCCAAAGTTTCTATGATCATCATCACAACATCGTCACGATGGATGGGAAGGCATGGATGATCGAAATCCGCAAGGCGGGAGCACGGGGAGACGTGGTGGCGGCGGTATGAAGACTTCTTCGTAGGCCCTATCAACGAAGGACCATTAGGGAAATGGGTGCGGGCTTTCCGAGTAGAATCCTTTTTAATTCCTTTGCATACTCCCTACATGGGAGCACTGTACATATTTCTTAAAGTCTGGCTTGTTTTGTTTTCAACATCAGTTCCACTCAAGGAACTATTTTTTGAAATCACCCTTTAAATCCGTCTACTAATAAATAAAGTTGAAAACATTTTGAGGGCATGAGGAGACACACCAA